>VZRX01017070.1:1095681-1113140 GCA_013398075.1 Notiomystis cincta
TTTGTGCTGAACACAGGGCTGATAATGTAGAGATGTTTCTGTTGTTGCTGAGCAGGGCTTGCACAGAGCCAAGGCCTTTTCTGCTTTTCATGCTGCCACGCTGGCAAGGAAGTTGGGAGTGCATGGGAAGTTAGGAGGAGACACAGCAGGGAAAGGTGACCCAAACTGACCAAAAGGGTAATCCAGACCATGTGACATCATGTCCATTATATAAATAATAATAATATAAAGCAGAGGGAATAAGGAAGAAGAGGGGGCATTTGAAGTGATGATGTTTGTTTTCCCACATCACCATTGCATGTGCTGGGGCCCTGCTCTCCTGGAGATGTCTGAACACCTGCCTGCCCATGGCAAGCAGTGAATTAATCCCTTGTTTTGCCTTGCTGGTGTGTGCAGCTTTTGCTTTCCCTATTAAACTGCTTTCATCTCAACCCATGAGTTTTCCAGATTTTACTCTTCTGATTCTCTCCCTGATTCCTCTGGCAGGGCAGTGAGTGAGTGTCTGCGTGGGGCTTGGCTGCTGGATGGGGTGAAAGCACGACAGGATGCAATCACTGACATTCTTGTCAAGCACCACCACCAGATGACCCCTTCAGCCTCTGAGCTTGAATCTTTTCTTGTGTTTGGTCAAAGTACTACTGTTGTCCTTGCAAGAAATACCTACTGCTGACTGTGCTTTTTGGCTGTAGCTTGTGTTTGGTTTTCTTCATGGATGTGAGGACCATCAGAAGATTAATGGTTTCTTTTCTTGATGGCAGCATCTCAGGCAGTGCCCTCGTGTTGCCCTGTGCTAGTAAGAGCAATCCTCAGGACCTAAAGATTTTCCTGTAGGTGGGTATCCTCCATGTGAACACAAACTGAGGCGTGTATCCCTTTCTGTTATCTTTCTTTCTGAACCAAAACTAACTCAAAACCTAAAATGGGACTGCTCTCTAACTTTCCAGATTCCTCATGCTCATATTGCAGTTTATGGTCCAGAATAGTTCATTTTAAGTATGATGTTCAATAAAGTGAAGTCTGTTCTCAGCATAGTAAGTCCACTGCTGCTGTTATTTCTGGTTAATTTGTTATAATTTTTGTGGATGATCAATCTTTTTGTTTCTTCAGTTTTATGTTACAGTCCCTATTGCTTGTGAGTAGCATTAATAGATTTCATTGTGCTTCTTTCTAATTTTACCAGAGCTGATGATCTGACTCTCTCTGTTCCTCTATGTTGACATAATACATTTTTCTTGCATGGCTGTTAGGACAAAGAGTCTTCTTCTGAGATGACTTCTTTCAAATCAGACTGGAAAATGGTCATCTGCTAGCTCCTTGTCCAGTCTGATTGGCAGCAGTGGGTGCAGTAATGCCCAGGATGGAGCTGCTAAGAAATAGTTTTTGTGTAGACATGTATTTCTTAGAAGCAAATGAATCAAAGAAGTTCAAGCCCTGTGCTTATCTGGACTTGCCATGAGAGAGCTGTGCTTTGTCGTGTGTTCCTTCACCTTTTTCCCTGAAACATTTAAAAAAATTACTTTGGTTTTAGATTGCAAACTATCTCCTTCAGATGATGTAAAGATCAGCCCCATTAGCACCTTCCACTGACCTCATTTTTCTACAATGCTCCCCACTTAAAGTCTGCAGGTAACTTTGCCCTGTTCTGTGTGAAAGCAGTAGTAAAAATTTCTTTCTTCTGATGACAAAAATTGTTTTGATCCAGACTTCACAGAAATGCAGATTCACAGAGGTCAATGGCGATGATAATCGTAGGTAATGGTTTTCATTAACAGACTTTTTAAGGCTTTGCCTCAGCAGCTCTGCTAAAATAAAAGCCCTTCAGATTAGCGACCAAGATGTTGCATCTTCTATCCTGTGCATCTCTTAAACGACTTGATTAACCAGTTGTTTGGTTGTACAAGTACTCTCATGGTCCCAGAAGCACATCCCCTGCTCCAGGCAGGGAGTCCCAGGCCCTTGCTGTCAGACTTTCCTTCCCCCTTGCTTGTGTAGTGCTTCTTCCTAGCCTTGAGATGGGGGTGTGTGTACTCCCCCCACCTTTGTCTCTGCAAGCTTCCTGGTGATACCCTTGTAATTAATTATCAGAGCCCTTCTGAGCTGAGGGTCTGCCAGAGTGAGACAGGGCACAGTGGAAGGCTCCTGCAGCAAGGGTGTCTGGCTGCAGCTGGGGGATGAGGCAGTGTCCTGCTGGGCTGGCCTGGCAGTGGGTAGTCATCCATAAGGAGGAGTTACACAGGCATGGAGGATAGGATGGCACAGGTCATCTTGTGCTGCCTCCAGAAATCCTACATCCCTGTAGTTGCAGAGCTGCAGTTTATGAAATGCCACATGTCTGTGGAAAAGTGATCTGGGCAATGAAAGCCTGAGAAAAAAAAATCATCTCTGTGACCACAAGAGTCTCTTGTGTGTTTTTTTTTCTTAAATTGAGTACCTTTGCATGTTTATGTTTTCCTTTCTTTTCTACTAAGAGCATATAAAGGCATTGGCAATGCGTAAGTGGAATTTAATTACAGGAAGGAACATCTTGCAAATAAATTAATGAATTTCTCCAGGATCCTCTGAGGCAGAGAGACATTGTTAATATTACCCTTTGCAGATAGCTTGCTGTTGTTTTGACATGTTTTCCACACACAAAGGATGGCAATATGCTATCAATGCACTTTTATTTTGGTCGGGAAAAAATGGGGTGGGGAAGTTGGAATAGCAGGTGAGAGCCAAGCAGAAGTCTTCATGAGGAGACATGATCTTTCCTTCATAACATGGGGCATCTGCATGTCTTGGCTGAACAGCAGCCTGCCTACCCCTGATCCTGTGCAAACCAGGGGGAACCTTCCCTCTGCAGTCACAGAGGCTCGGAGCCTCCACAGCTGAACTCTAGGGTAGCTACCAGTCTGTGGACATAAAGAGTTCTGAAAATGGTTTGTAGAAGTCCCTCTGAGAAGGCTTACTGCTCAGAGGACCTCTCTGGTCATCTCAGGCTTTTCCAAGTGGTCTACACTAGCCATGCTTGCTGTTCCCAGTACAGATGACTTGCACAGTGGTGGCCAGCATGTGCTGCTCAAAGGGGCAGCGCTCTGGGGGTCACTTGGCTATTTTTATAACATGGACGCACACTGTTCC
This sequence comes from Notiomystis cincta, assembly GCA_013398075.1. Classification (NCBI taxonomy): domain Eukaryota; kingdom Metazoa; phylum Chordata; class Aves; order Passeriformes; family Notiomystidae; genus Notiomystis; species Notiomystis cincta. Next base: position 1,098,802 of record VZRX01017070.1, read on the forward strand.
CCTAAACAACTGAGATTATGGGGGAATCAAAGTGTTTTAGAGCTTCCTGTCCCAAAAGCTTGACAATGTCTCAAATGACTGAGCTCTGTGGTTTCTGAGTCTGTCTGTGCAGTCTGGTATTAGTCTCCGAGAACATTCCAAAAACATCCTTGGAAAACAGCAAGAGGGTTATAAGGGGGCTGATGCCAGGACTTCAGCATTTTCAAAAGTCTACCCGGGAAAAAAAATAAAGCCAAAACCATTCAAACAATGAAGTTCCACACACAAATTTCCACGACTCAGCAGTACAACATGCTTAAATATTAATAGAGATTTGTTTAGTATCCAAAAATTCATGGTACGCTTCCATCCCAGCCCCAAGGAGCATTCAGCCAAGTGACATGATGAAATTTCGCGTGTACAGTTGCAATCCTACTCCTTGACAACACTTGAAAACAATGAAAAGCTTCATCCATACAAATACCATGTGAGAGCATGAACTCGCTCGGGGAGAAGTGTGCTCCGATCAGACTGACCCGCTGGGGAACTTGGATAAAGCAGATGTGGAAATCCCAGCCTGGAAAGGACTTGGGAGGTCACTAAGGTCAGGTCCTTGTGCTTGCAGGGAGTTGTGTCCCAAATCTCATCCCAGCTCCATCTTCAAGCTAACTAGGGCGTTTTTCCTTCCTCCACCCTTGTTTTGGAAATATTTAAATCTGACATTAAAATTGCTTCTTATATTTTCAGCCATGTATCTTCATGCATTTCAGGTAAATAAATGATGAAGCAACACACCTTATGACTCACTTATTTTTATATACAAGCTTAAATTTTCTGTAACTGCAAAAGGGAAATAGATGCTGAACAAAAGTACTATATAAAATGTGGAGTTGAAATTTGATGGGTTATAATCTAGGTTTACCAGAGTCTTCCAAACAACTCCTTTGCAGGATGAATTTGTATGAATTAGAAAAATGAATGAAGGTCCCAGCTACATAACCTGCTTCTGTTTTATGGCTCAATTTCAGAATCATTCCTGTCATGGTCTTCTGACAAATGTTCTGCCCTGCCCAGTTGTCATGAGCATGTTGCCAAAAAGCTTTCCAGACAATGCTGATGCTCATGTGCAAAATCTGCTGGAGATCTCAGCATCCCAAGTACCTTAAAATAAAGAACAGGAGTAGGGGTATAAGCTAAGTAAACTATGTGAGCACACATGTTTAGACCCCAGAAGAAAGAATGGAGAGTGTGAATAGATTCAGAGCATGTACAGCAGCCCAGCCTAGAAATGGAGTCAGCTTGTGGATTTATTGCATATAACAGCATCAAAATACACCCAGCCTTAATGCAGTCTCCACTACTTCTTACGACACATTGGAAAGGTCAGTGTGAGCAATAATCTATAAAGGCATTTGAAAAAAAGCCCCATTTGAGAAAAATGGACCATCTGAAGCACTGCTTTTTAAACTTTTCTTCTCATGACCTTGTTCTTCCGTGGCCTCAAGTGGCAGTGTCACTGGCATGAGTGCTTCCAAGCTCACGGCTCCAGGAGAGGGAACCATTGACCTGGAAACACCGTCTGGCCAGCAGCTCTGAGGCACCCCCTTGCTTGTTATTTATTTGTAGTGAGGGAGGCCTGGAGAGATGCTGTGGGCCAGGTGCCAGCAGGGTGCCTGGCAGCCCGTGACAAAGAGGGGAGGGAGCAGCTCCGTGGCTGCAGCAGGACCAGTTGGCTCTGGCTCCTGAGGCCCGGGGGACAGGCACTGTGGCTGAGGGTGCTCGAGGGAACAGCAGAGAAGGATGCCCTGGGTTGCTCATGGGGCTGTCGTGGGGACTTCCTTTCACAGCAGATGTATGGCAGGGCAGGAAAAATTTATGTATTTGCTAGGACTTTGCAATTATTGAGCAATACCGGGGGAATTGCTATGACGGGAATTCCTCCAAATGACCAACGTGTTACAGTTTGCTTATTCGGTTCAGGGCCCAGAAAAGAGTTGGTCTTTTTTTTTTTTTCCTATTCCCTAGCCTGTCTGCAGCTTCACAGCAAGATTGTTTTCAATTACAAAGAAGTGTAGGAAGGTAATGGACATTACCAGAGACATTTTGGTAGAAAGCAGTCTTAATACTCATGTAAAACACTACCAGTACCTGTAGGTCCAGACTGCTTCTTCCCAAAATTTGCTCTAGCACACTGCATACTTTATATAACACCTGCTACTTTAAATGAAAATTATTAGACCAAAAAAAATGCTAATAATTTTTTTTCCAATAACTTTTTCTTGGGTGGGGAGAGACTCATAGTAATGAGGTGAATATTGGAAACAGTTTCTGGTGTATACAAAGTGAAAATGGACTCTAAAGAAGATGTAGGAAACCCAAGAAATGATCTTGCTGAAAAAGGCATAAGAGAAATAACATACAGGCAAAGGCTGAACTGGACCTGAACCTGTAATTAAAGTATCTTTACAAAACTGACTGTAAGTTTCAGTTGCAGATATGAAGCTTAAAAAGTGTAGCAGCATATCAGATTCCAGAAGGAAAAAATTAATTTGCAGATATTTGAATAGTATTGTCAGAGGAACAGAGAAGTAATTCTTTGACTATTCCTTAGCTACAGAAAACAGGCAAGAAAAAAGGCAGACTAGTTAGGGATAAGAAAGATGACTGCTACAAAAGAAATATATAAAGCTGAGTTTCATGAAGAATGTTTTGGCAGAGCATTTTATAGAGATGGCGTGATCTGTGCAGAAATGGATTAGACTTTGGGTGGCTTCTGTGGTCAGGATGAGTTTGTCTCTTGGTGTATGACACCTGACCAAGATGAAACATGAGAGATCTTACAAGAAGTGAGTGAGCATGGACATGGGCCAGGGCTGTGAGATGAGCCCATCTCACATCACAGCTGCCCACTACAAAAATACGTTTCGCTGTCATGCTCCTGCTTGACATGCCATTTGATGCAAGAGAAGAATGAAATTGTGAAAATTAAATGCATGGGATAAAATAATGCCAGGAGTACGTGAAATGCTGGAACTAAGACTGGTTAAGGAGAAACAGCTGACAAAATATGTTGTTGTGTACTGTGATAAGAAGTTCCCTGCACAGGATGTGCCACATGAAGATGTGCAAAATCATCAGGAACCATGGTTCCTATAAAGGAAACAAAACAGGAAATGTCATGAATCATCAGCAAACAGCCTCTGGACAGGTTACATGGCTTGATCTTGAATGAAATTAATAATTCAGCAAGGTTGGGAAAAAAGAGACTTAAATAGCACCAAAACATTATGACACAAGCTTGGGAAATGCAGGCTTAAAATTGAGGCTGATCATCTGTGCTCAGCAACAAGATGCGTGTGAGAGAGAAGCTACACTGCCACAGTGTGGGATGCCTCATTAAACAAACAGTCCCAGACACTAATTAAGAGTATACAGAAACAGATACAAGAAGGCAAGCGTGCTTGGAGACTTGGGAAGCTTTGGGATAAGTTGACTTGCACACAGTAAGCAGTGACAGTCTCTCTACAGGAAACTATTTCATTGGCATCCCATCTGTAGTCCTCAACTAATTACTCACTGGTTTGCATCTATGATTCATATTAAAATTCCTTGAGTCCATTTATTGCTACTATAGTTTAGCAGAACTTGAATGTTGGAGATAAAGGCAGCATTGAGCTTTTGGTCAAGATAAGCCAACCCAGCAGTACCCATTTCAGAGAAAAATAAAATAAGGCAGAGGACCAGTGTGACAGAAATCCCACAGACTGACATAATTACTCAGTTCAAATTAAACAATAGAAACTGATAAAAGTGGACTGGTGTTTCAAAATAGAGGGCCTTATATCTGCCTTTATCCCCTTTCTCCAAAAATCTCAATATCTCTCAGTTTCCATCCATAGCTGAGTAGGCATTATTCAGTAATTCTTTACACTTGATACAGTATAATTCAGTTAGCTGTTGCTTTTCATTGTGAGTCACCTTATAATAAATAGGGTGCCTTAGTTGCTAGATAGCTCTTTCCTTTATTATAGCAGTGACCTCTAGTGTACAGCTCTCAGTATCCAGAGCTAGCAATTCCTGCTTGCAGAGCAAGGCCATTTTCCATCTCATGGGAAGGAAGCAGCCTTACAGACTGACTTTTCTGTTTATTTTGGATTTCTTTCAAAGAAAAAAAAAATCAAAACAAATCTCCCTTGAGACTTTAATAGTCAATAAAGTCGGGCTACAGCAGCATGTTGGATCTGTGGCTGCCCAGCCTTCATGCTCGAAAACATTTTCATTTTGGAGTGGCTCAGGAAGAAATTCTGCAGCCTGTAGCACTGCCTGTGCTGTTATTTTATATTTTGACAAGGTAGATTACCTGCACATGAATTTTCTTTGTTAGAAAGCTAAATGTCAGATGCATTTTAGGGCAGGACATACTAATCTAGTGCCTAGTAGGTAAAGTCAGCTGGGATTTCTTGAAATGAAATGTGCTAATTATTTGTAAGATGAATTACGTTTAATTTGTTTCTGCTGTAGAAATTCCAGGGGAATCACTAGGACACACAGTAATAATCTTCCTCGAGCTCTGAGCTCTGTCTTTAATGGAGGCCAACACAGGATGTTTTACCACTTGTATTCCTATAGGAATACTGTGTGTTTCACTGTGTGATGCTACTTCTTCCCAGACAGTGAGGATAGAGGTTGCCCTGTTCCACTGGAGTTGCATGAAGGGAGCCCTCTCACACGAGCCAGTGACCTGCCAGATTTCCCTCCAGGGACCACTCAGGGCTGTCAGGGAACTGAATTTTTTACCCCTCTCCCTGGAGAGACCTACAGCCACCCCATCTTTTTTTTCCCCTGGAGGCAGAACTGGATGGTGCTCAGAGAGGAGCTTGCCCATGGCAAGTAATGGGCACCAGGGATCTCTCCAGGCCTCACTCTTACCCACAAAGGGGCTGGGATATGGGCTCAGGGACACAGGAATGGAATTTCATGCCTGCAAAACTGTCCTGGAATTTTCCCCTGGCAGAGTGAGTCCTGTCATCCAAGGTGTGATGGTTTATTACACTTTCTGGTGGTCTGGCAGCACAGGCCACTTCTGGCCTCCCACAACCAAACCTCTTTGACTGCATTTTCATATTCAAGGGCTATTGATAATCATCAATACTAACTTAACTTATGGACATAAATCACCATGTCAGGAGAAGAACTCTTCCTAAAAACACAGTTATATTTCAATCTGTCCATCCTGGCAGGCATTTCCATTCAGTAGTCACAGATGTTTCAACATAATTGATAAAAAGAAGTCATAATTCAAGTAATGAGGAGGTGAAGGGTGGCTGGTGGGCTTTATGCACCATCATAAATAACCTAACCTCACCTGTACCTTGCTTTTCAGGTGGTGAAGTTACAGAAAATCATGGAGGAAGGGGTCAGGAGCTCTCAGGAAAGTGAAGAATACACATTTCAGTACTGTCGGCTTCCTGCTGCAAAACATCCAGCCTTACTGCTGAAGTGTTCCAAAAATAGACAAGCTTGCTCATTAGCCTTGTGAGCATTTAAATAGGAGAGGGATCGTTACCCAAATTATATCCCTTAAAAAGGACTTTCACACTGGGGTAAACTTAAAAAAGAACATTTACGCAAAAAGCAATTTTCTTTGCCTGCAATCTTCTGTATTCCCCTAAGTCTCGTTGGAATAAAAAACTTCTTCCCTTTCTAGCCTGATTCTCTTTTTTTCTTAATCCAGCTGTGAAATCATAAAGCTCAGTGTTTATGACAATAGTTTGCTACCATGGAAACAGCTATGTCGTCACAAATTTAGCCGTATGATATGACCTCCCTGACTGCAGGAACAGCCAAAAAGGAAGATATGTTAGAAACGAGACCTTGTTTAACCAGAAATGTCTATTTTAAATCCTTTAGCATAGCACACTCAGCAGCTCTTTAATAAGAGGACCTTTGATACGAACTGTGTACCTCATTACCTACTGCTTTATTATGCCGTTTGAATTGCTTTGAATGTCACCTTTGAATGCGAGCTGTCCTTTTATTGTTGAACATTTTGAATTCCCAGTGTCCTAACACAGCACTGTGGTGATTTCTACAACTTCAGATCATTGCCCTTCTGAGCAGTTTACTGTACCCTGTGGTTTTGCTTGTTTTCTTCTTTTCAAACTGAAAAAAAAAAATTAAAAGCAAAAGAAGAATCTATTCTTGAGCAGATGTTGGAGGGAATCTATTGGGATTCTGGGACATCTCCTGCTGCCACGCTGTGTGTGCAGTCCTCTCATTATTATTGTACAGAAGAAAGATCTTTTGTGCATTGGTGTAGCCAGATATTTAAAATCTGATGGGCATCTGTCACACCTTGCCACAGTGTCCCCTGCCTATGTCCAAGTGAGATAGCCTACCCCTGTACCTGGGCACAGTGGTTCCTAATACAGAGGGTGCTGGCTAAACTAAACAGCAAAGTGCCTGATGAAAGACAAGAGCAGCGAGATCCTCACTACAGACATAAAATTTGGCAGCTGAAGCCATAAACAATTTATTCTTCCTTGTCCTTGCTCACTGAGCCCCTGAGACTCTTCCCCACAGACCTCTTGCTCCAGTGGATGAACCCATCTGCTTTTGCTGTGCAAGCCCAGCGGCTCTGGGGAGCTGTGGAGCACTGGGGGGTTCCAAGGGGCTTCCTGCTCCCCAGCCTCTGCAGAAGAGAGCTGTGGGAGGAGGCTACTGCACAGCACAGCCTTCCCCACAAAGAACAAATCCTTCAGAACATCCACAGTACACCATTTGACAAAAAAATGAAGCCCTGAAATTAGGAAAAGGGTTACCACTTTCCCCTCAGCATTTCAAACAACAGCTCACCATTTTTGCTGGAAGACAGTGTCCAGCTCAAGCAGAGGACAGGGGGACCCAGTGAAGTGTCACATTGTGGGAAGGTCCCTCTGTGCTGGCTGATGCATTACTTTGTATATCCACACCAAATAGATTTATGTGATTTTCAACAGATTACCTTTGATATAAACCAAGGAAAAAATAAAGCTTCTATAAGGAAGATGACTAACATTTTAAAGTGCCTATAGTTCTGAGCAAGCAAATCTAACGATGTCTGTGTAGAAAATGCTCATTAAGATAATTATGCTGAATGAAGTGTGGGAAGTGTTATCAGAGGGGCAATGGGGCAAGGCTCCTGTGGGTGGGAGGAGGTGGGAGCCTTGCTGGCACAGGCTGGTGCAGCAGCACCCTGCAGCTGCAGGAGTTGTCAGGGCTGTGCTGCTGCATGAAACCGTGGTGTGCCCACAGTAGCTGCAGCCAGGAGCACAGGCCTGCCTGGACTACACAGCATGGCCTCTCTGTTTCCTTTATTTGCAGAAGTTCTCATGGTTTCTTAAAAGTACATGTAATTTCATCCTCGTTCTCTCTGTTTGTGCTCTGCTTGTTATTTTGTCCTCAATAAAGGGATAGGGGTGTGGTCTGTGCAATTGTAGAAATAATCTTGTACATCTCACTGATCTATTTGGATATCTTGCTACCTCTTTTGAACACATTTAGTTGCACCTTCTTCAATTGTCAGATCATTTCAAACTTCTTTTTTTCATTTCTCTCTCAGAATTTCCTCCAGCATTTTTTGTCAGTTGTGACAGAAGGATGCTCCACAGATAAATGCTGTGCTCACACAAAGACCTACCTGTGGCAGGCTGCCTCGGGAAAAGCCCCTGCTAGTTTTATGCATGAGCAATGTTCCTGCTTGGGATGCACATGCAGTGCTCCTGTATGGCTCAGAATCCTCTCTTGTCTTGGGCTGGGCTGTGATGTGCAAAAGCAACATCCCTATTTTCTATGTTTATGCAACTGATGTTTCCCTTTCATAGGAAGCATTTCACATCTGTCTTCTTAAATCTCAGTTTGGTTGCACTCTATTTCTGCAACTTATCTAGCTCACACTGTATTTTAAGGCTCTTCTCCAAATTGCAACACTGACTTGACCATGAACCTTGTTCTCTGTTTGGTGATTGCAGAGGAACATTTACCCTAAAAAGGCTCATAGCCCAAAATAACCTTCATATGTCAGACTGCTCCGATGTCTTCTGTGCTTAAGTATTGTAGAGCCACCAGAGCATTCCCACACCACTCCTTCAGCCTCACACCCATCCCGTTTTGGGGTGCCTTGTCAGCTGCTGGGGCCTCTTTTTAACATGTTGCTTTCTCCCCCTCTGGTGCTAAGCAAAACATGGAAGGCTCTGTCCTTTTGGTTGCTGGCTGTGGCTTGCAAAATGCAGATGTACAGTAAATGACAAGCCTGGCGAGGGGTGTTGAAAGGAAGCAGTGGTGGGAAGCATTTAAGGAGAAATAGTGTGGGCGTGGTGCAGCACTGAGAGAAAATTGGATAGAAAATGAAATTGGGGAGTGAAAATCTATTTTTAACAGGGCTTTGAAAATCTGGCTGTGGCCAGGCCCTGTCTGAAATGATGTAGAGCCATAACTATTTCCTGGGGCTTGCATTTTCCATAAGGGAGAACATCTGATAGCAGAGCAAGAGGTTTGTTCTTTCTGAGTACATCCAGTGAAAGCCTTATCATTCTTATGGGAGAAAACAGAGTTACAAGAAAACTTGTTACCCTGCACACAGCACAGATGTCTGGCTATTCTCCATGGTAGGCGAGATCTTGTGGGCATGCAGGGAAAATGAGAGCTCAGACGGTGAGAGATGCGTCCCTTTGCAGGAGAGAAGCGGCAGCATCTCACCCAGGCAGACATCGTACTCGATGAAGGGCTGCCAGGAGAGAGATATGCATAAAAAGGTGATGCATGGGATTACTGTATCCACCGAGTTTGTAACAAAACCACACATTTTTGTTTCTACAGTCAGCATTCTCTGTGCTCTGTGCTCTGTGAGGGTGCTCACAGGAGGAAACGCTGCTGGTGTTGAAAGCAGATCTCTCTGCAGTTCCAAGGTGGGGTTCCCTGGAAGCTGGGAGGGGTCCTGAGGAGCACCTCTGCTGCTTGCATGGGGCCACACACTGCTGGTGCCCACTGCTGCCCTGGGCACCTTCCAGCTGAAGGACAGTAGATCTTTCTTGCATATGAGTCATCTGACTTCTTTAGACCCCTCTTTCTGAGAAGACAAATTTCACCCAAAGAATATTGTTTACCCACTAAGGACAAACAAAGAGTGGATATCTTCAGATGCGTATTTGGAACAGACATCTGCCTTGTTTGCAATTGAAGACCCGCAAAAAAACCCCCAAACCCCCTATAGGGAGCTGCATCTGGTGTGGCAAATTGCAGCCCCGAGCCTTCCCAGTGGAGGAGCCAGGTCCCAGCAGGCAGGATCTGCTGGTCACTGCAGTGGTATCAGAGATAAAACCCCGCGGTAGGGTCAGAGGAGATGGTTCAGCAGCAGCTCCAGTGGGTCACCACTGCCCTGCAGGCACCAGCAGAGCATTTAGCTGCAAACCATCTCTCCCCAGTGCCAGACACTCAGCAGCTGTGCAGAGTTGCTGAGAGCACCACTAAGTCTTTGAGGAATTTTTTTCCAGGCCTCGGGGCGGTGGCTGATGCACTCAGCTGGTGAGCTGGTTGTGGGGAGCTGGTTGGCAAAGGCTGTGCCTGCAACAGCCCATGCTGATCCAGACCTGCAGGTGACCCTTCAAAAGGCAACAAACCTCACCTTGCAGTGCCTTGCAGGGCTATTTCCACTGAAGCACGGCACCCAAACTCTCTTTCTGCCCGGCATGAGTGATTTGGCTGCTGACACCACAGTACCTGCACCCAGGTGATGGACACCCAGCACCACTCTGCCTCTCTGAGAGGAGCCTGGCCTGTTGAAGGAACAATGTCAAGAGCTACTCGAGGCAGCCTCCTCATAGGAGTGTCAAGGGCAGGTGGTGACATTCCCTGGGGCCAGGCTCTGGCTTCCCACTGCACTGCCCCAGCAAGAAGGACTGACTGCAGGCAGAGGTGGGTGCTGGTGCCACCCTCAGGGCACCTGGGTTGCTCTCACCAAGCCTGAGGGGTTTGTAGAGTCCTGAGGTCACTTGCTATTTTGCTGAAGTGGTGGGAGGGTCTGATCTACCCTACAATGAAGGAAATGCACATGTGATCTGAAAACCATGTGCTGAGGGTGGCCAGATAAAAGCAGCAGCACTCAGTTTTCATGCAGACTACTGAATACAATATTTTCAGTCTGCACAGAGAAACTTCTCACAGCAGAATAGCTGACAGTCATTGGCATTTTCTGCCTCTGGATAGGCAGTGAAGTTGGCCTTGGGGCTATAGAGGGGCACACAGCAACCAGCCAGTGTAATTATTATGTGCATTTGGGAGAGCAGCCTGATTTCTTATTTTTCACTGTTTTCTTTTCCTTTTTTTTTTTTTTGTTTGTTTGTTTGGTTGGTTTTTTTTTCTCCTTTCTCCTCTTTGTTCACCTGAATAATAGCTACTAACAGTTTATCTGTACTGTACAACACATCCATAGTAGTGTTGTGTATAGATATGCTGTTTCTGGTGTGGTTAGTTAGCCTCCTTTGGAAACACACCTTGTACTGCTAACAGCTCACCTTAAGCTGTGCCCGAAAACTGTGACACTGAAACTCCCTCCCTTCCTTCCCTCTGAATCCAACAAGACAATCAGCAAAAGAAGCTGCATTGCTGATAATCCAAGGCAGGAGAAGGAGTGTCTCAAGTTGAAGTGTATTCCTTATCTCCACATGCCTGATTGTCTAAAATCCCTCACATCCAGGAGGGAAGCGGTGCCCTCTTGTATAAAACCTCCTATATTTGGGAAGGAGGTGGTCCTGACAGGTCATATGTGCACGTGCTGCCCTGGACCTGAACACCAGATGCCTCTCAGGTGAGTGTTAACATGGAACTCTTTCTTTTATTTCACCCTTGTGAGGGGAGAATCGTGTCCCTGCTTATCAGCTGCCAGCCGGTAAAATGGAGCTGTTGTGGTTTTTCAGCAGGGCAGTTTCAGTCTCTGTGTGTGCAGTCCATCCCCTGTGCTCCTCACAGCACTCCCAGCAGAGCCTGGCAGACAGTGCTGCAACACTGCTCTTTTCTGCAAAGACAAAACCTCTGGCTGGGGAAACTGTCAGTGCACCATCAGGAGAGCTTCAGCTAAGGAACACCAGGCTGTCTAAAAGCCATTGAGGTGGGTGACTATGAGGCTTCAGGCTGAAGAACTGCAATACCCTTCAGTGTCCAGAGAAGTGCTTACCCTCAAAGACATTTTCCCTAAGGAAATATTCAATTAAGCCACCAGGGAATTCTTTTAAATTCACATATGGGCAGCAGCAGGGGCAGACACTGCAGCTATGGAAGGTGGGTACAGCCTGGTCTTGTACAAACTGCAAGCTGGTGGAGGGAGCTGCCATCACCCAGAGCCACCTCCACCACCCAGACTTCAGGTCCTTGGGGTCACCCTGGTTTGTAGACTGGTCCTGTGCAGCTCTCCAGTAAGCCTGCAGTGGTAGTGGTGTACTGGAGGTAGGAAATGTTAGGAAGCTCATCAGAAATAGTTTCTTGAGGGGAAAGGAGAAGATGGAGATGCACTATAGAACTTTGTCATCTATAATTGGATTTTCCCTTAGGTCTAAGTAAAAATAAATTAGCTAATAGTATATTCAATTAATTTTGCCAAATTTGAGCAATTCTTTTAATTAGGAGGGAAGAACTTAATCTCACAGAAAACAGACAATTTCCAAAGGCTGGCACAAGACTATGCCACCTGAGTACATCCCTATGAATTGCTGTGAGATGAGGAACACACACACAAACTTACACAGAAAATATAATTACATGCAAGTAGTGGAGACAGCAGTGCAGTGTGAGCTATTTAACCTTGAGGAAGTGGCATGTGATGTTAGGAGGGCAGGTATTGTGGAGCTTTTCATTCTTTTAGCAAGAGATTGTCAAGCTGGTGTATTATGATAAAATCAGAATTTCATTTTAGTGCCCAAGCTAGGTGCATTAATTGAGTGCCCTTACACACATGCTGATGAATGGAAAAGGGACTGCAGCTTTCACTGTCTTGTTGCTAAAAAGTGTGTTTTTCTGTACTTTAGCAAATGCTGCAGGAAATTTATTTACTAAGCTTGGGAGGAAGCAGGAGGGAAGAGACCCAATGTGGTTGTGGCTTTATTGAGGTTACAGAGCAATGGCACTGGTTGCAGGCAGAAATTTCAGGACAAAAAAAGGCATTGGGATGGCTGAGCCTTTTGCCTTTCTCTCAGCACACCCCAGCCTGAAAGGCCTTGTGGTGGCTGACATAGAACACCACAGCTGTAAAAATCCCCTGTTGGGTTGCTTTTAGTGCCTGGTACCATATATTTGTACAGACTTTGGAAAAGAGGGTGCTTAATTCTGATAGCTAGCTACTCCTCTCTGCTATCTTACTGACAGTACAAACAGACAAAAGACAAAGTAATAAAATGTTTTGCTGCTTCCTGTTTCTTATTAAAGTAACTCTTAACCCACTGGCAGGTTAACAGAACTGCGTGTGGGATTAAAAATCAGAAAATTTGACAAAATTCTTTTTACCTATTTTACAAACTCATTTTTCATGTACTACACATTTATTTCCATTTTCTATCTGTCCAACTGCCCAATAAAGAAGCCAATTTAGAATTTACTTCTCTCTTCAGAAAATCTGAACTAGGGAATATGGCTGAAGACAGAACTGAAAGTTTCCCAGCTGAATCCAGCTGGATATACAGAAAACTGCCTCCTTCTGAATGCTCCCTTACATAGATTTTGAAATATTAAGTATAAAACCACTCTGAGTTCTTCAGGTACTACACTAGTCAAAAAAAAAAAAAACCAAAAACAACCCACACCAAAAAATCACAAAAAAAAAAAAAAAAAGAGAAAAAAAAAAAAAAAAAAAACAAAAAACAACCCAACACAAAAAATCAAAAAAAAAAAAAAAAAAGAGGAAAAAACAAAAGAAAAAAGAGGAAAAATAAAAGAAAAAGTTAAAAAGGAAATCAAGTATTTAGTTCTTCGGGAGTTTCCATAAAACCACAGAGCATTTGAGAGGATTTTGAAACCATTCTCCACAGGCTTACATGACAAATCATGTGTGATGACAAGTCCAGAAAATTATCAAGAGTCTTGTGATCTTTGGTGTTTTTTCCTTACAGTCTCAGTTTGTGTGACTAAACAATTCCTTGGCAAGCTTGGCTTTCAGTTTTGGAAAAAGTTTGTAGCCCTTTGGCTGCAGAGCTAACCTCAGGGACCAGAAGTCTAGAGACTGTGTAAACAGAAAAATAATAAAAAATGTTAATTTTTAAAAATCATGTGCTTTTCAAAACAACTTCATGAGTTTTGAGGTTTGTGGCATGATTGTTGAGTGTGTTAATTTAGAAATATCAGTGCACATTTGGGAGGATGAGCTCTTTCTTCCCTGAGTGTCAGCATGGCACCACTCCTTGTGCTGGGGACAGTTATGGATACCCAGTTGATGCTCCAAGGAATTATGGCCCTGGGCCCAGATCTTTAGTTTTTCCAGGCAAATTGTGGAGTTTTGTTGTTCTTTTGTGGCAGAGAGCTGGTGTCCTGCAAGCCCAGATGAAAAGGTGAGTTGGGGTATCTAACCCAGCTGCTGCCCCTTCATTTTGATCAGAGGTCATGCCTTGGCCCAGCACTGTCATGGACTGAAATTTGGACAGTTTTTCAAATGAAAGAAATTGGACTTTTTAAACTGTATATTTTCCAGCCAGACTGTGCTGTTTGATGTGATTCCCGAAAAGCAGCTGCCTTTTCTGTCCGGCTCTTGGGAACAGGGATGACAGATGACCCTCCTCCAAAAGCCCACAGGGAAAACCAGGAGTGTTATATCACAAAATATCTCCAAAGTCTTGAAACTTTTTTGTTTTGAAACCCCAGCGATAGTCACTGTAGAGACTCTGTAGCTTCTGTGGCACATTACAGCTGTGTTTAAATTAAATTTATTTCTATTCTTAGGCAAATGAACACATCGTTGTCTAAATCTTTTCCCGAATTGCCCCTGGTCAGATGAACAACCTATTTTTCTAACCTATTTCCACTCTGGAAAGCGTCTATTCATTATTAATATTTCTTGTCTCACAACAAATTTTGCTTACTCCTTCCTCTTTACTTACTCAGCTTCTGAAAAATGTCTCTGGGGCAAATACCGTAATGATTCCCTGCTTCTCTTCGACAGTACAAAGCAAACTGCTAAATCAAGGGTAGCGTGCACTTCTCTTCCTTGAGTTGCCCGGGCACTGGCGCTGGCACTGGCCCTGGCCCTGGCCCTGGCACTGGCACTGGCGCTGGCGCTGGCCCTGGCACTGGCACTGGCCCTGGCCCTGGCCCTGGCACTGGCACTGGCCCTGGCCCTGGCACTG
>VZRX01017070.1:1113295-1170071 GCA_013398075.1 Notiomystis cincta
CCCCGGCGGGAGGGCGAGCGGCAGCGCCGGAGGCTGGCCGGACGTGGGCAGGCAAAGGGCGGCCCGTCGCCCGGCAGGAATGGCCTGTGAGCTGGCACACTCCCACCATTACCCTTGTGAAAAGCACATTTTCGCCCTCTGCCTCTCACAGGGTGAGCCAGCGGTTGCTCAGGCAGCAGCCCAATAGCTTTCCCCTCGGAAGAAAGCGTTCAAGGAAAGGCTTCCTCCGCCGCAGGGAGCGCAGCAGTGCAGCGTCCGTGGCGAGGCAAGCAGCGCTCTCCCTGCAAATCCTACTGCAAACCTTCCCTGCCGAGCGGTGTTCATAGTCCCTGTGTGATGCCTTCCCGCTCTGAAGCACTGTGTCTCAGCAGCCGAAACTCCCGGAGGGATAATTTTTCCATGGCACCGCGAGGCGTCACCCAGGTGTTTACCTGGGTGTCCCAGCGCTGCCTTTGCCTCTCCTGGTGCTGCCGATGCTCAGCGTGCACAGGGCAGAGCCACGTTTGGAAAACTCCCTTTGCAAAAAATCCAGCTTGTGACCCAAATTCTCAGTCCCTATTAGGTGACACTGGAGCCGTTGTTGCTATAAAAAGAAATCTTCAGTGGTTGCCTCTCAGAGCTGTAGTCATCCAGGAATGTCACAGCAAAGCCACTTTCACATTTTCTGTGGGTTTTTCCCTGATTATCAGGATATAGGCTTCTCTACAGTGCCCTGCTTGACATTTCCAAAATGGCATTAATAACCCAAGTGGTGAAAAATGTAGGATCTGCTGGACTTACTGCTGGATGTGGGGCAATTACTCTCTCCTATCTTCCACCAGATATTCTACTTTCTACAGAAATAAGGATTTCTTTGATATATAAGACCTTGGCAGGACACAAAGGGGACTGTGAAACACCTAGTCCATCCCCACTAGAAAATTCAGCCCAAACTCCCTTCCTGCCCCTCTGTGAAGGAGAACAGTGATTGTGAAGCAGTGTGTGTTGCCACCAATATTTAGACAAAATAGTCAGCCTCAGAAACAAGAGCTTTAGTCTCCTGCCAGCCTCACCAAGGCAGCTGTCTACAAGAGCCTGGACAAAACCAGGAGACAGTCAAGTGAAAGCCCTGATCTCCAAGTGGCCAGGGCCAGTGGAGAGACACCTGTGAACAGCCTCCCCTGCAGCTGCTGGGCATGGAGGTACACATGTTGGGCCAGTTCATTGCTTCTCCTTCTTTTCTTTTACTAACGCTGCATTTCAGTCATTCCTCCCTCAGTTTCAAGAAAGACTGGCTTATCTAAAAAACAGTAACTCTGAAAAACCCCAACCCATGAAGCAGTGACCAGCTCCTTTGTAAGTGCTGCCTCTGGCCAAGGCCAGCCTGTGCTGAGGGTGGCAGGGGTTGATGATGGGGACTGAGGCACTCAGGCCATCCCCATGGGGTACTTCTGCTTTGGGCTGCTGGGTAGCAGCTAGTCTTGGCTGGGCATGGCAGTTGAGTTTGTAGAAAACCTGTATAAGCTTTTGTTCTGTTATGGTTTTTCAAATACGTGTTGCTCTGCCCCTGACTTCAACAAGAGCATGTCACTAGAGGGCTTCTAAATTACTGATGTGTCCTAAGTAAAAGGAGGGGTAATAAAAACCCAAACAAAGACAATATGACCCAGACATGTTTCTATTCCTCCTTGCTTCCCTCTCACCCTTTATAAGGAAAGAGATCACTTCTTAGAGGAAAGAACACAGCACCTGGAAATAAAGCTGCAGCTTAGTTGTCCCCTTATCTTATTGTGTTGCCAATGTGCATGGTCCATGCTGGGAACAAGGAGTCACTTGTGGGATTTGGTGTCTGAGGGAGCCTGGGTTGGAGGGAGCCCCTTGCCCAGTGCAGTGTTGTTCACTGGGAATCACATTAGTGGGAGGTCACTCCATCAGAGATTGGGTGTGAGCCAAAGTACGAAGAGGAGATAAAAAGGCTGATGGAGAAAAGGAGAAGGCAAATCCAGAAGATGCAACAAGTCCTGTAGCCTGCACAAGAGAAGATGAATGTGGGAGTTCCTTATAGCCTACAAAGAAATGCCTGGGGTACATTCAGAGAAGACTCAAATCGTCATTATTTAAAAAGAGCAAGATAGTCAAGTGGTTGAACTTCAGATTCAGGCAGGCTGGGGTTATGTATTGGACTTGTTTACACAGGAGAAGGGGTTCCTCAAATCCAGACTGGACAGTCTGCAGACAGAAATACCGTAGGTCAGCAGCAAACTTCTGCATTCAGTTGTGGAGCTGTCTGGCTCAAAATAAAGCTCTGTGTTGGGTGAGGTTGAATATGAATATGTAGGGATCTCAGGGATTTTAAATTACAGGTCAAGCAACAGGGCATAAATCAGGAGGGATTCTCTTTGTTACTTCCCTGTGTTCATCACTGTACAACAGCTGGACACGTAATATGAGTAACCTGATGGAGCTGAGGGTGTTTGTATGCCTCAGGTCTTGATGGGACTCAATTAGCCTGAGCATTTAAGAAGAATTCCTGGGTTTCTTTCAAAAAAGGGACAGAAGTTACCAGTCCTAAATGGCTTTTGGTGTTTCTGAGTGCCTCAGCTTTGATTTTGTCCAATCAAGGTTGAACTGATCTGCTACTCCTCATAGTTTTCCCCAGTTTGGTCATCAGGTCAGGCTCCAGCCCTACAAATAGGCACAAACCTTAATGCACATCAAATAGTCCCTCTGTGCAACTGCACTGGTCAGATGAAAGCACATCCTGAAATCTTTGAAGAACTGAGGTCTGGGTCCTGGAGGGAAAGCACTCTCAGCTTGTAATACCAGTTAAATATTAGGCAATCCTACAGCACCATGAAAATGCTAACAACTGGTGTTCAGTATTATTTTCTGTGTTGTGTGCATTTTTTCTAACCCTTTTATAGCAGCACAGATATCCAGGAGAACTGCAAGAGCTGTTTACTTTCCGAGTGCAGTGATTTATCCTGTCAGGAGGAAAGGAATGAAGGCGAATAAAGCCAGGTATTTTCAATAGCAGTAATTGCTACTGTTACAGACATCTGCAGAAGGCAAAGGAGAACTGAGGCACTGCTGTGCTGAGGGCTGCTCCAGCCACTGACAGCATCTTCTCATCGCTGGGGACTTGCTCTGATTGCACTACAGGCTTACACAGGTTTCTGATCCTATCAGGCTTCTCGTGCCACTGGTTTCCCCCTTTTGTGTGACTACTGATTTTAGGTCTCAGGTTGATGTTTTAAGAGAGAAGGACCAGCCAGGTTTTCTTTAAAGAAAAGTTTGTTTTAAAGAAGTATCCATTGGATGCTCTGAATGGCTTGCCACCTTTGGAAAGGCAAGCAAAGATACTCTTCTGGGCCAGATTTCCATGCTGTTTGCAGGACCCCAGCTATACATTTTAAAGGTGTACTTGGTATTTTCAAGAGACCTGCAAATGGCTGGCAGCCATGTAGACACAGTCTCAGTGTGTAGTTGAAGACAAAAGTTGGCAACTGCCAGATGACTGAATAAAGTTAAAAACTGATTGAATAAAGTTATTTTTAATGATAGTAATTTCCTGATTTAATGCATAATAGGCAACTGCACTCTGGGTTCTCTTAGCACAAGGTACATGGAAAAACGACCAGATACACTTCAGAGCCAGAGGCTGTCTCTGCACTATAATAAAACAGAGCAGAGACCATTACCTGGCCCTCAGGGCTGCAGGCACAGCACTGCTCGTATCTGTACTAGTAAATTCAATTCCCCCCAAAACTGGATCAGTGTCTCTACCCCAACTCCTGCAAAGGATGCCAGAGCCATGCTGGGTCCTGACTGTGTCTGGGAGAGTATGAGCAGCTGGAGGTCCAGCATCACTGAGGGAAGGTTGAGCTTGGTTCAGTGCTTTGAAGATGCCTGAAGACTGTGTGGGCTGTGCATGGAGCTAGAGATGCTACAATCCATAGGTGAGCTGCTTAATTTAGATGGTGTGACCACCCTGCCTGAGCTGGTGTGTCTTTTCATCCTCCCCTCCAGACTCCTCTCTGCCTGGGCAAAGTTCAGGCTGCCCATACATGTGTATGAGCAACGTGGATGCTAAGTGAGACTTTGCTGAGATTTCAATTGACAGCTGAGCTTTACCCTTCTGTACCAGTGCGGTTCCGTGCTCTGGGCTCTGTCTGTAGAGTGCCTCTGCCCACGGCAAAGGTCTGGAGCGCGTGTTCTGCGGTTCATTAATGTCACCTTCTCGCTGCTGTCACACGCGGGCTGGGTGTCAGCAGCGCCGCTCAGCCATGCGTGTTCACCCCGGGCCGTCCCCCAGCACGCTGCGACCTTGCCTAGAATTGGATACATGGCTCAGGGAAACAGTTTTGCCTCCGTTCTCCGTTATTTTTGTCAGGATCCAGCTGCAATTGGGGCACGGCTAAGTCCCCTGAAAGGTTTTGAACGAGTCTGAGTGCCTTGTGGGGAAGAGCTTCTGGAGGGTGGGGAAACCTCTCAAGTGCAGATTAGATATGAGCTTTTCCCTGTTGTTTCTGTTTCAGTATAGAAACCCCACAGCATTATTTGCAGTTGTTTCCTTTATCTGCCTGCTGGCTTTCAGAGAGCAAATCTGCCTGTGTTTTGACACAGCAGTAAGAGTTACTGTGTGAAACTGGACAAGACTATTGGAAGAACAATGCAAGCTCCCCACCATGAATACACCAGCTGTTCTAAATATCCTTCTTCCAAATAGCATAATTCAGGGAACATCTGCCATTGTCTGCAGTTGCAACAGCATCTCAAATAAGCAGTTTCTAAATCCCACCTTTCACAGTTTCATAAGAAAAAAGATCCAGTTACCAATTTATCTAATCTTACCTGGGTCCCTCAACAAAAACCACTTGGGGCTTCTTTTCTGTTGAATGTAGCTTAAGTATATGGAAACAGAAGCCAGAGCACTCATTTCTTATGTTCAGAGTCAATGAATAACGTGAATATATTAAAGCTCTTCAGAGGCTTGAATTGGAGCAGTGACAATGAATAAATCCTCTGTGCTCAGAGGTTCTCTGGTGAGCCTCTTAATTTTTTTGCTGAAGTCCTTTTCATATTGAAAGGAGGAAGCTGGTGGAGGGTGCAGTGCTGGGCAGAGTTGCCGAGTCAGTGCTTGCTGGTGGCAGATTTCTCCTGTGACTTCATCCTGGGCACTGCCAAAGGGGCATCCCCTCTCATTGCCCCTATGAAGCAAGGAACCAAAAACATTTTTCAAAGTCATGTGGATCATGGGCTGGTCCTGACTGCCTATGCCAACCCTATTGCAGGCTGCAGCTTGCCTATGGCTCTGCTGTGGTGCCAGCCTCAGAAACTCAGAGAAAAGGCCAAAAGGGACTGTAAGGTCATCTGAGCATGTCTAAGCATCAAGTTTTACACTGCACCTGGTCCCAAGCTTTGGGAATAATTACTTGTTTCCGTCAAGTAGCTGTGCCAGAGAGATGCCTAGACAGAAAACACACACTTGTTTCATCAGATGTCATCCCAAGATCCCAGCATTGTCACTAGAGAAAAAAAGGTACAGAGGTACACAAGCAGATGCAATTCATTTCAGCCTGAAGATGAAGTGTCTGTTTGAAGAAATGAACTGCACCATGAAAGCATCTGTGGTTCTCCTGAAATAGAAAGGATTCCTAGCTGACACATACCTGCCCCCATTGGAGGACATCAAGGGAATCTCACCGAAAAAAAAGGCAGAGAACTGCCACATCCCTCCATATATTGTTATAGTTAATTCTGTTCAATACAAAAATTTGTCTGGCTAGAGGTTCCCATTGCTGTGTCTTCTTATCCCTCTCTTTATTTGGTTAAAGGGTCTTTTAGTACTTTGGTAGTCTTCCCTCAGAATGTCTCTCTGGAGTGTAGATAAACACACATGACCTGTTAGTCTTATGAGAAAAAACCCCAACCTCTTTCCCTTAGAAAAAACCTTTTCCTTTTCATGCATGAAGATGCCCACAGAAGTGTCAAGTTGCCATCACTGAAGCTGGTTTGCAGTTTTGGCGAGACAGGCTCTGAGGCAGCAGCCCAACCTTGGTATGTCTGGATGTGGTCCCGGGTGAACTGGATTCCCCAGGAAATGTCAGGGTTGCTGCTCGTTTCTGAACTCATTTAGGAAAGCAAACATATATTTGACTGAAATAAAAAACCAAGCCACTGCTGTAATTTCCCCCCCCCTGATATTAAACAAGCATTTAATTTAAAAAAAAATCTGACAGATGGCAGGGCTGTACCTAATGCAAGACTAAGCATTTCTCCAGTGAATTTAAGGTGGTCTGAGAGAGATTTAAAAAGGCAAGGGGTGGAGGGATAGATGCATTTTTTAGCATATATAAAGGAAAACCCTAATATCTTTCTTGCTTTAAATTACATTGGGAAGGTTTTCTTCATTTTTCTTAATTAACTTTGCAGTGCAGGGCCATGCCTTGTTTATTCAGAGGCCTCCTGGGTGTCTGCCCAGGTGCTCCAGGGTATCCTCCCTAAGGTAACTGGTCAGCAGGAAAGGCAGGATGAGGTGCTATGTGCAGTTCCTGCACCCCTCAGCCATAGCTCAAGTCTCCTAGGCAGAGGACCAGAGCAGTGATGAGGGGACACGAGCCTCGTGAATGATCTGGCTTCAGCAGCACTAAACCTTCTGTTTCTCTCTCCTGTTTAAATTTCCCTGGTTTTGCTTTCTGCCACTGCATTGTCCCACTTGGAGTCAGCACCGTGTCTCCCACTATATGGGGAGCCAGAATTTTAATGAGGCAAAAATCCATAAGGTGACATCTCTTGAGGTGCAACTTTTGCAGAATAAGTATGGGGAGTTTTGTAGCTATCAATAGGTCATGACTCATTTATAGAAAATGCAAATGAAATAATACTTTAGGCAAAACTGTACTGAAAACCTTGTATCCCAGACTCATTATTCACTTGTTTATGTTTGAACTGTCCTGTGGGCTCTTCTGGATTGGAGATGCCTGACTCAGGTGCAGTCATTCACTAGGAGACTTCTGCCTTAACCCTGTCCTGTTGTCTTTTTTTTGTTTTGTTTTGTTTTGGGTTTTTTTTTGTCCTGTCCTTTCCCTTCTACCCACATGACAGATGAGATTTGAGCAAGTCAGCTGCTGATTCCTTCCTGCCATCTCCTCTCTTTCATCCTGTTGGTGATGGTCAACACATTATTTGGACCGAAGCATTGGAATAAAATAAATGGACACAGTTGTGCAACAGAGGTATTTGTTTACTTTTCCCTTGATGACTTAAAGGGAATTCTGCAGTAGGCATGCAAGAGGAAGGAAAAGCATACAACTGAATTGTTGAGGGGGTCAACCCAACATAATTCAGCTGTATTTTCCTGCAAGCTGGGCAAGCTCGCAAGCCCTCTGGAGAGTTTGAGCTGATGTGGGGTTTCAATTGAATGTTTTGTAGGTTTTGATGCTTTTTTTCTAAAGGAAAATGAAAAGAAACCAAGTGTGAATGTTTAAGCAGTTTCCCATAGGTTTTGCACTTTCATACAAATATGCTGAGGTGAGATTCTTAAGAAAAATGAATCTCATACTATTCTCCATACCCTTGTCATAAAGAGATACGGATTTTTTTCTCTTGGATACTTCATTGTTTTATAGACCTTGACAGACATAGCGTAAGGGCTGGGACAAGAACTCTCTTATGCCCTTTCCAAAATCTTCCCATACAAGAATCTGAACATGGGCTGTTACCATCTTTTTGAACTCTGGGCCTCAGCCAGATCTGCTGTGCCCACCCAGTGTTTGCTCTTTGGCCTTTCTACCACCGGTTCCCCAGCTATTTTTAATGTACCCATCCAATGAAGGGAAAAATCCTTTCAGCCCTGAAACTTGGAGCAGCTTCCTTGCATGCAGGAGGAGGGATGTGGTGGTGACCTTCTTCATTTATGAGGAGAAAGAAGTAGAGATGATGCTACCAGCAGGAAGGAGAGGAGCAGGCACAGCCTTCCTTCCCCTCTCTGGGCTGTTTCACTTCCTGAGACACTTGGTATGAAAAAAGGGTACCAGATCCATCCAGTGCCCTACAATTTATGTGTGTCTCTGGGTCTGTAGAGAACATCATATACTTTTCCTGTAGACCAAAGAGATGAGTTTGTCTTTTTGTGCCAAAATAAATCTGGAGATAGCAATGTGAATGCTCCAGTATTTATGTGGGATTTTTTTTAAAGGTTAATAAAGTATGTACTGGGAATTAAAAAAAAAATAAAATCCCCAACTGGTGGCCTGGGGAAAGAGACAACTCTCTTTTTGTGTCTCTCCCATGCCTTACCCTCAAGGAAGGTTTGGGTAGGACATTGGCTGGGACCTTATTTTCCTTTCCATCAGGAATGTTTTTTAGCTGGCACACAAACTACATGTGTAAATAGCCCAGGAGTTTGGGAAGCTGCTTTACTATTTCCTCCCATAACTGACAATGGAAACCCTTTGAGAACCATACAAGCCTCGGTGGACATTCACATGTCTCCTGACATGCAGCATTAGCTGCCCTACTCAAATATTTATCCTGACGATGCTTCTCCCTGAGGAGCAGCTGTCTGCCTGCTCTGCAAAGCAGCCCAGCTCTGGGGGAGAAACGTACGGGAGGCTGGAACTGCCAGTGCTGGGGTGCCCACAGAGCTGGGCTGTGAGGAGAAAAGCTGATTTGCAAGTATGGTTTGGGCTGCTCTGAGTTTATTCTGTCACAGTGAATTCAGCATCAAACTGAAAAGCGCCGAGCCGCCGCCCTGTGTGCAGAATCGGCCGATTGCAGCGTGTAATAGGTTAGCTCAGCGCAGTTGCGCTTCTTTGCCTTGCTCAGTGGGTCCCCAATTTGTCTTCATTTTTATTCCTGTCTCTACCTTCACTTTGGCCTGCTTTTTGCAGCCTGTGCCTTTCTGGATTGATTGCACAGAGCCTGCCCCACAGAGCTAGGCAGAGCACAGACTGATCCTGTTCAGTGTGTACACATATTTTTAAATGATCTGTTAACCAGAAACATGAAAACTCAGGCTGTCTCTGGTGACAAATATTCAACTTTAAAAATTCTGAGAATTTCTAGTTTGACATGGTTGATAGTCACAGAAAAATGGAACATTTAAGAGATGTGTGCTTGGGAATACAAGCACTTTATGGTATCTTTTCTGTGTTTAAGGCCTGTTAGAAGCAAATAGGATATAGACAACTACCTGCATAAATCAGTTTTGAAAATGGGACCTAGTCTTAAACCTGTATGTACATATCTTCATATATAAGGTCTCATCTTATAGCTCAGAAAAACTTTATGAATTAGTTTGGAAGCAGATCACAGCTAAAATAGAAACAGTGAACACTGTTACCTGCCCTTGTACAAAGCATTTCTACCTCTCCAACAGCGACCTCAGAGCTGCACATGCTATTGCTGAAGTGAGTATGCAGGACAAGATGAACTTCTGTCCCATTGGAAATTACTCCCATTACCTTGGGAGAAATTCCTTACTCAGCTTGTTGAGAACATTGTTGATGGTGCTCTAGGAGGAGAGGTATGGAATATTTTTGAGTGCAACTTTTGTCTGAAACTCAATTTGAAGAGAAGCAAAAATGGCCCAAATTTACAAAGTCTGAGCAGCTGACCAGCAGAGAAGAGAGGAACCTCACAATAGTGCATCGGTGGTGGCCAGGTGATTCCTCTGCAATGACCATCACAGCACCTGGCCTCAGGCTTCCAGCTGGGAACTTCACCATACCTTTGAGCATGGCTAATCCCAGGACCTGGTGCATGCCATGCTGCCTGGCAACAAACCCTGCCACTCCCAGCAGGGAGATGTCTGTGCCTTGATGTGCCCAAGCTGCCAGCAATAGCAAGCAGACCTCCTAGTGAAATCCATCGGTGTTTTTGGAGCACTGCTATTTTGAAGAAGGAAGCTTCCTTCCAAAGCCCAAGTGAGCAAACAGCATGTGAGACAGGGTGAGCCAAGGGCAGTATGTTGTCATATAATGTTCCTATTCATTTTTACCCATCTGTTTATTTATTTGAATGAAGAGACAGTAGATTTGATTGAAAGAGAGGAGTGTCTTCGTAACATCTGTGCCCAAAGAACAACAAAACAAGACATGAAAAAACCTTCCTGCCAAAAGGTGAACCCCCAGCTCTGGTGTGTGTCTGGAGCTAACATCCAGTTATTAGGAATGACCAAATCCAACCCTGGCTTTGATGGATTTTATTGCAGTAACTCCACCAAGCCCAGTAGGGAGTATTGAAAATCCTGGCCCACAACAAGTATCAATAATGAATACCTCTGGCATTTTGTCTAATACCTTGTATCCAGTTAGAATGCATGGTTATACCAATTTATGGGTTTATAACTCATACTTTTCCATCTCCTAAGACAATGGATTTACATGGCATATTTCACAGACAGGAAGATGATTTTTTGGCACCAAAGAGATGTGTGCAGTATATAGAAGTCACTGAATATACAACTAAATTACATTTCTATTCAGGACGGTATTAGAATGGCACCAGATAGCAGAGCAGGTTTAGTTCAGGAAATGAATGATGCTTTATGTAATCAAATCTGCAAGGGAGATTTGGCAAGAAGGATGCATACAGACCAACTATTGCTGAGTCTGGACATGGCACTAAAAACATTAGGTTTTATGTTGTGGGGGATCACTAAAGACCTGCAGGAGAGGAAAAGGGCAGATCACTGCCATTTATTTAAATCAGAGCCAATTCAAGCAGAGACACAGACTCCAATACTCAGTAGTCAAAGCAGTGGTGCACTATTTATGCACAGGAGTTACTGCTGCTGTCTTTGTGGTCTTATGGCTACTTATTATACATGCAGGGATCAGTACTGCAGGTACTGTGAGGTCCAGACAGCCTCATTTGTTAGGGAAAGGAAGTGAAGGCAAGTTGTTTTGCAGAGCTGAATCCTACTAGCAGGAGTGGTGCTCCGAGCAGCAGGCCCTTCTCGGGCTGAAGAGGTAGGCTGGTTGATTTGCACACATGTGAGCAATCATCCAGCCACCTAAAATGACATTTTAATGTGTTCTGTCACCAGAATGTCTTCCCTGGGGAGGAGCATTCCTCCCACTCCTTCCAAACCCAACATTTTCTATCAATCAGCTTAATTATACTATAACCACAGTTTCAAATTTGCCCTCTCTAAAGCTCAAATACTGTGTTCTCCAGGTGATTCCAGCAAAATGCACCATATAAAACCAATGGGTAATTCTACAGAAATATCTCTCTCCTGTTTCCCAAGACTGGGGACCATTAACTCACATAATGGACCAGTCTTTGCCAGCTCACATAGAGCATTCCCAGTCCTGCACTGGTTACATGCTTTATCTCTGCAATGCAAAGAGAAAACAACACATTTCAAATGAATGCTCGTGCTCCCCTTGCAGTCCTAGAAGGAGAATGAATGTGGTAGTCCTGTGACCTTCCTCACTTCTTACAAGCTGGAGAGTAAAGGGAGTGTCTTTGGGGCTGCAAGAGAAATCTACCTGGAATCTCCTCAGACAGCCAGCATTGCTCATTATTATCCCTCTGAAAGGCTGCCAGGGGAGGGTTAGCAGCCTCCACCCTTGGAGGTTTTCCAGATCCAAATAGAGCTGTGAGTAACCCAGTCTGATCTCAGAATCAACCCTGCTTGAGCAGAGACTAGAGACCCTTGGGCCCTCTTCCAGCCTCAACTATCTTCTGATTCTATGAAAGAAGCCATGTTTTGATAGTATACAGAAGAGACTTTTGAGAAATCTGTGGGCTGTGTTCATAGGCTTTCAAAGGGAAACACAGGATGGCTTGAGTCTGCACTGCCACACACCAGAGTAACATAATGAAATGGACTGATCTGCTGCATCCACTTGTCACCCAGGTACTGCCTGGACTATCTTGAGTTATGAGACAGTGATTGTGCTAAAGAGAAGCAGGTTTTCAGTATTTTACAGCTGAATGCTCAAGAGTTTGGAGGGGCAGTTCAGGGTGCATTTGGAACCGCAGAGGGCGTGTGGTGCTCCAAGCCCGGGAGCCAAACAGAATCGCTTGGACTGGATTTGATTCCCTACTCCCACTATACTGCCTCTGTCCACACGTGGCTGCTGTGTGAGTTGGTCTTTGGCAGCCTCCCCTAGAAACTCTTGGGCTTCATAGGAGGTGCCTGAGCAAGGACAAATGCAAAGGAGGGGCGTTTACCAGGATACCACCAACATCACTGCTACAAGGCTGGAGCTTTTATCTTACCCTGGAGACCTCACTTGTTAGCCAAAAAATCAAACACATCACCTTGTGATGGAATTTGGAGATTTGAACCCTTTTGTGCTAAAGTGGGGTGACACAGCAATAAAACAAGGTTTTATTCTTAAGGGAAAAGTACATTATAGTTTGGGCTTCCCCATTAGGATTCCACGGAAAGAAGCAGTGCAAAATATGTAGCAGCATTATAACACTTTATAGCATCTCCTTCCCTCTTTAGAGAGCATGCACTGACTGAATTTTTATGCAATGATTTGCTAGGCACAATACATTAGAAGTTTTGAAGAACTCTGCTTTCTCTGTCCTAAAAATACATGTATTTGGGGCTCTGCCCTTCAGAATTCAGAAATTCCTGCAATATAGATTTAAAGACAAGTTAAAAATAACACTGCATTTCCAGCAGCAAGATTTTAAGAATCAGACGTCACCCTACCCGACCTCAATTAAGTCTGGCTGAATCAGCTGGATGAGATCAAGCAGGGTGTGAAAAATCTGTGTTCTAGCAGTGGGCAGAGAAAAGAAGACCAGTTGGAAATTTCAGTGCGAAGCTGGTTCTGTATGAAGTGGAGAATTTCAAGTGTGAATGCGTGTATGTGTTCGTGCATGTGCTGGGGAAAGTAGGGTTGGCAAGGGAGACAGAGGAGAGCTTTGTGTTCAGTGCTTCCTCGGACACAGCTCAGCCTGTTCCCTATCTCCCAGTTTCACTTCTGAATGTGCAGGAACATGCGGTGGCTCCTTGTTCCCACCATCTTCATCATCCCTTGTACTCAACAGGTAAGTTCATTAAAAAGAAGAAAAAGATTTCTCCCTTCCTCACCTTGTCCCCATTAAAAGTTTTTATTTGCTTAATGATGAATTAAATTTCAGAGAAGTAAATTCCTCATAAAGAATAAGGAGCCATTCCCTACTCCTGAGTAAATTTCATTTGCAGCTTATTTACTGCATCTGTCATGTTGTGGTAATTTTTTTCTCTCTGTACATTAATATGACTTGATGGGAAAGAAAAAATTGTAGGGAAGCTTAAATTGTCACTGACCTGTCTTTTTTTTATTTTTATTTTTTTTTTTTAATATAAGCACAAATGTCTATCTGATGCAGTAAGAAAGTAAACATCCATGCTCATATTCCATATATATATGTATACATGTTTGCAAATATATATATATATATATACACACATAGCAGTGTGACTTCAGGCTAGTTTTACAAATGAGAAAGGCACCTGGGCTGTGTTATACTTTGTCTCTTATGAGAAAATTTTAAGTGATAGATTTTCTAAAGGTATTTGTGTCAAAGGCAAATTTCATTATTTATTTTCTTAATTTTGAAAATCCACTTTAAGTGCACACAGTGTATTTTCCCTTTACAATCAAGATGAATGTCAACAGGAGAATTTTCAAACAGCTGTCTCCCCCTCTGCTTTCTGCATATTTAAAGCCAGACTAAGATAACTGAACATTAGTGATAATACAGTGCCTACTTTTGCTATTTGCTTATTTATGCCATACCGACCTTGTTCAATCTTTAAAACATAGGAAAACAAACAACACATGAAAGGTTCTTACACAATGGTCTCATTTTTTGATCTGCCCATAGGATCAGGAAAAGTATGCAAGGAGCTTGTGTGATGTGAATAGCTTTGGTATAGAAGCTTGGGGAAGCACTAATCAGAAAAAATATTTGACCTGTAAACTGTACAAGCAAACTTTACATTTTCATCGTAACTTAACAGATATGTGAAGATTACTCATGTAAACCAAAGTTCTCAGTAATTCCACAGTTAAAACTGTCAGATATCCTCCTGATGGTGTTTTTCTTACTTAGTAAGAACTTTGCAGTCTCACACCTTTCAGCTGACATCTTTCCCTAAAAAAAGGAGAGAAAATCCCCCTAAGTAAAGTCTGTAGGTTTAAAGCATGTTTCAATTTCTAATACAAATTAAACATATTGGTTGAAACACATAAGATTACTTCCTGCTATACGTACTCATTTTGAAACATGGTATCTGATTCAAGCCACATAACCTCATTTTGCTGGCATGTGGCCAAATTACTGATGATGATGATGATGATGATGAAAATAATAATAATAATAATAATAATAATAATAATAATAATAATAATAATAATAATAATAATAATAATAATAATAATAATAATAATAATAATAATAATAATACTAATACTCTGCTACTAAATAAAAAAGCAGTAAGGAAGTGTTTCCTAAAGTAACCATATTATCTTAAACACTACTAAATGTATAGGAACACCTGCGTGTCTTGTTTCCAGAACAATACTTTAAGAACCTTTATATTCCAATGCACACATTCATCAAATTAACATTATGGTTTATAGGAAAGGCTTAGCTGCCTAAAGAAAGTATATTTGAGTTAGTTGTTTCTGTATTATTGCTGCATTTAGGTAAAAAGGATTAGAAGAAATCCTTTAACAAACGACATACTTATGAACTTCATACTGCATAGAATATGACGTGACATTGTTTAACATCCATTTACTATATGAATTGCCTATGTAAATTAATATCTAGCTTAAAAATCATTCAGCCAAAGGAACTTGAAAGCTACTGCTTTGGAGCTTCATTAGTAGCTGCAGATTAAGATATCGTAAGTATACTTGTAAATGACCATGAAAAATGGAAATTAGGAGTAGAAAAAAGCCTTTTAAAAGGTCATTTACTACTGCATGTAATTAAGCCAGCTCAATTATGCTGCAAGAGCTTTCCTGGGCTATGACATATGAAATGCTGAATTCTGCAGATACTTCCAGTTTGAAAGTTGAGCAGCAAGGAACTCCAGCTGAATGACCCCTTTCCCAGCTTTCCCTCAGCATCTCTGCTGGAGGTGATTTCTACACCAGTACAGCCTTGTAGTTTGGAGGAAGAGAGAGAAACTGATAAGGTTAGGCTTCATATACCCAGAAAAAAAATATAGGATATATGTTTTGGGTTTTTTCTGCAAGCTTGATGGCGGTACTGGCACCTGATGAGGGGCTGAGTCTTCTTTCCCTTTTGCTCTTGGGGCAGTCAGAGCTGTGTGATGAGAGAGGCTCTCAGGCCTTATGTTGTAGAGTGGCCAAGTGCTGTGTGTGCCCCCATTTACAGAACCAGTCATCCATAGGGAATACCTATACCATGAGCTGCATTTCTGCTGAAATCAGCAGCATGAGAAGATGTAATGCTAAGATCTAAACTGCTAAGTTTTAGCTGTAGTTCTTAAAAAATGCAGATAGACTATAGCTATCTCAAATAGATCCTTTCACACTGTGCTGACTTTATCTGCCCCCATGCTTCAGAAAAATAAACCCATTGAGAATTAGTTCGGTCTTCCTTTACTTGAAAAAAATAAAGAAAAAAAAAGAAGAAAAAAAAAGAAGAAAAAGGAAAAATAAATGAATTCTGAGACAGAATGTCTAAACCAGTAAATTCTGGCTAGATCTTGACTTCCTGCTGCTGATACAAATCTCTTTAATGAGATGTGTCTTTGCTCCATAAGCCCTAGATTCAATGAAGGCTTAGTCATGCAAATAAATGCACTCTTAGAAAGTGACCTATTAAACTCAGTACAACTACTAGCCTCCCTTATTAGGATTAATTTTTTGCATCTAGCACAAGAGCATTTGTAAATACTATAAAGCTCCTTCCCAAGCATCTACTCAAATTTTGGAGTAAAAGTAACATTCAAAAGAGGTTCTGTATTTTAAAAGGTTCTTGCCATCAGAATTGGCACACAGGATGTGGCTGGCTATAAAACAATGTGAAGAATCAAAAGCTAATTAATTTGATAGAGAATCAAAAGCTAATTAATTTGATAGAAGATTTCTAGAAAGGAATACTTAAAATAAAACCACCATCTACTTTAAAATACTTTTTTTATGTCTGTTCAGTTTTGTTCTATAGAAGGCAAAGGAAAGACCAGTGCATTGTGTTTTGTACAGGCAATAGGCAAGGCTCATTGGTGGAACATCTCAGTGTAAGACTCTGACTGATGAAAATGGTCTTCTGCCTTCTACCTAATCCTCACAGCCTCTCACTTTTTGATCTCGAGATGAGAAATGTTACGTATCTTCATGCAACTTGACAGGTTTTTCCATCTTGACTTCATTTTATGCTATTCCAGCTGCACAAAACGCATTCAGTGCTCAAAATAGCCCACTGTGTGTAAGTTTTTCCACAGCCCACCAGAGCAGCCTGGAGATAAACCTTCAGAGGCTGGTGAAGTCCAGCGCAAGGAGGTTTGCCGCTGGCCGTGCCGATGCCCACCAGTGCCAGCCTGCACCCCCGGGGTCAGCCTGGTGAAGGATGGCTGTGGCTGCTGTAAGGTCTGTGCCAAGCAGGCAGGAGAGCCCTGCAATGAAGCAGATGTCTGTGATCCCCACAAAGGGCTCTACTGCGACTACTCGGAAGATGAGCCTAGGTATGAAAGAGGCGTGTGTGCATGTAAGTTGTTCTTTCACGTTCCCTTCTTGAAATCCAAGAGGATGGGGACCACCAGGGGGTTTTGGAGGAAAACTCTGTTTGCAGGTGCTGCACAGCTCTGTGCTAAGGAATTTATCCTAATTTAGTCCTCCAACTGCTCAGTCAGAGAATCTGAGAGTAGGGCTGGGACTGTATTTAAACCTATCTGCATTAGTGAGACCAGTTCATTGTGCACAAGCCTGTTACTGGGAGACATGCTGATGTCTGATTTAAAAAGGTGTGAATGTCATTGGACAAAAGCTGTGGACTGACCACATTACAGCACTCTGCTTAGCAAGACCCACGTGCTCCTCCTGTGTTAATAACTGTTGTTCACCATTTTCAGATCTGGTAGCTGTAGGATGTGAGCTCAATGGAGTTTATTATGCCAACGGGCAGACCTTTCAGCCTAACCCGCTGTATAAGTGCCTGTGTGTCAGTGGTACAATTGGATGTACCCCTGTATTCACACCAAGAGTAGCAGGAAGTCCCTGCCCCAGGGTCCCAGGCAGAAAGAAGCCTGGACAATCCATCTGTGGCCTGGGACAGCACAAGCAACTTCAATCAACCAACTACAGACTGATGTCAGGTGAGCCTGGCTACAATGGTAACTTTTCTGTACATGAGCCTTTCTGCATTTAGTGTCCCTGGCTCCAGCAGCCAGGCACGCAGCGCACTGGCACTTGCCCAATTCTTGCTCAAGGCCTTTGCCAGGGTGACTGTTGTGTCCCACTTACCCTCTTACTCTCAGGTCATAGACTCATTTCTCTAAATCTAATGAATGTGAAAAGCAAAAGGGCTTTTGGCTTCTGTCACCAGGGAATCGGCCAAAGCATCCTTCTGTAGAGCTTTACTACTCATCAGATCAGCCCAATTAGGGATGCTGGTGGACAGCCATTTTGTAGCCTGGGAACTGTTCCACTTTTTCCTGCTTTGTGGTGTTAGGCAGTTTTGGTTTCCACATCTATACATTAACACGATGCAGGTCTCTTCTTTCAATAAAAAGCAGAAAATTTAAAAAATTGCCTTAGTGGCTTTCACGCATTCACAAATTTTAGGTCACTGCAAGAACAATACTCTCCCCCAGCTTCTTTATTCACTCTGATCAAAAGCATTCATAGGCTTGTCAATGCAATTCTGCCAGGGTCAGTTGATATTCCCTTTAACTCCTTTCTTGCTCTGCTGCTAACACTAGTTCTCTTTTCACTCTAAGGAAGCACTGTTGCCAGAAGCAGCTATGCTAACTCTTCCCTGGCCACAGCTGGCTATGCTTGTGCCATCTCCTTCCCTGTGCATGTGCAACTTTCCATGGTGAAAGTCATCTTCTTTACAGCTAATGCAGGTACCAGAAAGCAGAGTCATTTCTCTGGTGGCAGCTTGAATCACCATCATGAATCAATAAAGTAAAACTAACAAACTAACAGGATTGCAAAGCTTATCAGAAAAACTTCATCAAAGGCTGCTGAGTAGATCACACAAGTCAATCAATCTGCAGATAAATAGATCTGCTTACAAAATCTGAAGTCCAGTTTGGACACCTTCTCACATGGTAAGCAGTGGTTCCGCAAGCAAGCCAAAATAAAAAAAAGCAGCTCATCTTTCCTTGAGAATTTGGATACAATACCTGTAACTAGTATCAAAGCCTTTTAACAGAAACACGCTTAATGCTGCTGTATATGCACACACTTGGAAAGGCAACGGACTTCAGGTGAAGAAAGATTTAATTTCTAGAGAACAGTACTAATCTGATGGAAGAGAGACCATAATGCATTGAAAACAATGGCAACCAAACCATGTGAGCCTCTGAAATACATACAACCACAAACCTAATTAATGTATTTCAGGTATCTGGAGAACAGCATTAAGCCATTTACTTTGTAGTCCTTCAGTGGATCCAAAAGCTAAAGTCCAGCCTTCAGTAACTCTTTCACTGACTGCAACACAACATCATTTATTCTGGAATCTGGACCAGCTGCACAGCATAACCTTGAGAGCAGACACTCAGCTTGCAGAGCACACTTTGTATTTGGCTCGGTTCAGGGACCCAACACCCTGTCCCTGGGGTGGCTGTACTTGCTGTAGGATGCTGTTCTTTGGGAAGCTTCTGAAGAAAAACACCTTGAATTTGTTTTTTCCAAGTAAAATCTTCCCCCTCCCACTTCCCAGTCCAGCAGAAGTATCTTGTCAACTTGTCCATGAATTCCATGGATGACTCAATGGGCTAGTGTGTACTTTGAAAAGTCCATTTTCTGTTACAGTGGATAATAAGTGCTAAGTTTCATTTTACTCCTCTTGCTTTGTTTTCTGGCTTTCCATTTCAACTTGATTTACCTAATTCAGATACACAGGAATGTAACTAGGTCATGCTTTAAAAAATGTACCAAGTATAAACAACCATTTAGCTTCCTTTTATTTGCTGCAGATCTGTGACAGATCTGTGACAGGCTTTTAAACTGCTTGCTTCAATGAGATATTAAAATTGCTGTCTACTTTCCAAGTAGACAGCAGTTCTGGTGATTCCAGGTAATTCTGCTCATGCTCTTACATAAATGCACAGATTCCACACAGTTTTTTTGCAGAAGTTTTCCACTGCAATTTTGTTTCTTTTTTAAAGTATACACCACATAATCCAGCCCTCAGGATTTTTAGTGGTATCTAAAAGCAATTGGAGAATTTTATTCGTCAATACAGAACCTAAAGTCTTACCAATATCTACAAAGACACAAATATTAATGTTCTCAGCAGCCTTTACAAGCTATGCTTGGCACTTAAAATGAAAGTCTGGACATTTCATAAAGATTCCACAATTAACTCTTTTTACACAATATTTCCATCACGTGAAACTGGAAGGTCATATAATACATGCAGTTTCATAGTCCTTGCTAGGATCTGAGTATCCAGGGTCAGCAAAGTTTAACTACAGCTCAGCTGAATTTTGTATAAATGTTATTTATGTCTCATTTTTAGGTTTACCTACAGAAGTACCTTCATGAAAAGAAATCAAATTATTATCCTTGTATTTTCAATTCACCCTTTTGGGGCTGCATAAATAAAATATTGCTGTCTTAGCTTACAGAAGCTTACCACTAGTTTTGAAGAAAAAGTGCCTCATACAGGCAACTCCCTGGACACCCTGTTCCAGGACCTGTGGCATAGGCATATCCAGCAGAGTGACCAATGACAACAGAAAATGTGAAATGAAAAAAGAGAAGAGATTATGCTTTATCCAGCCTTGTCTGACCAATATGCTGAAGAAAATAAAGGTATTTTCTAGCATAAAATTAATCCTAATAGAAAATTGAAATATTTGAATTAATGGAAAAATGGATGTGTTAGCAAGCACTAATAAAACACCTTTCTTTTTTATGGGTTTAAAAATAACTCTTCTATGTCTTCTACCATCAATCTTCACATTTCAATAGCAAACTACAGATGTGCAATTTCAAACAGAAGAATGTAATGTCCTGAAATATAAGTGCTGCTAATACTGTCCTGATGTGCAGTCACTCTAGAAATATTTTCTGTTTTGTTGACTGGCAAAGGAAAAATCAGGCAGCTTTTAGACTGAGCAACTTTCAAGATATTTCTAAGTAAATGTTGCAATTTTTTCTTACATGATCTCCTTTTAATGTTCAGCATTTTCTTTGTTTTAATATTGAAGATTCCAAAAGGGAAAACATGTCAGCCAACTTTCCAGCTTCCGACAGCAGAGAAGCTGGTTTTTTCGGGATGCTCAACTACTCAAAGATACAAACTAACTTTCTGTGGAGTGTGCTTGGACAAGAGGTGCTGCATTCCTAATAAGTCCAAAATGATCACTGTCCAGTTTGAGTGTCCCAACGAAGGCTTCTTCAGGTGGAAGATGATGTGGATAACATCGTGTGTGTGCCAGAGGATTTGCAGTGCTCCAGGAGATATATTTTCCCAACTCAAGCTCCTATGATGAATTACACCATTGACTGTAACAAACGCAGTGCAACAGCACATTCACACCCTGAAGAGTCAGCCTAACTCCCTGCCACAGCAGTGTTTATAATGAAACTACACATAGGAAAATTCACTCATTTATTAAATGGCACTTGGAAGACACCAGAGGGCATCTTTTTAAATGTAACTGTTTTTACATGGAGATATCCATCCTTCTCAAGAGTGTATCTAACACCAGTACTGCCCAAACAAGAACTTTTGGTAACAAAGAAAGGCAAGGCAAGAGAAGCTTCATCTGCCACTGTAAAAAGTTTTTGCCCACAAAAAAAATAGATGCTCTAACCTATTAGGAAAAAAACTGCCCTGTAATACTTCATCTCTCATTCTCCATTCTTAAATTAACCTTTTCTGCTATACATCTGCAATAGTAAAACACATCAATGCTGTTTTGAAACACAAGTCATCAACTTTAAACTTAGACTGCTTTTTGCAACAGATGGTCTTTCTCTAATGTTGTGGATATAAACATTGTATGTGTAAAGGAACAAATAAATGGGCAACTGCAGATAATAAATGCAAGATTTTAAGAAAACTGCTATTTTTAGAACATTTTCTTTAAAACTGCTCTCAACAAATGTTATCACAATACTTTATTGAATACTTCTGAAATACATTCAAAATTGTGCTTACTTACATATCCATTCCAATTCTGCTAGAAGGACTTCAAATTTCAAAAAATCATTGTATCAGTCCATTCTGATCTGTAACAGTTCACTGGCAAGCAACTGGAAACAGCTGTACATTCTACTTTGTAAAAGTTCTTACTGTAATATAAAAAGCTGCTTACCCTGATTATTATAAATATCAAAACATCTATTTTACTTGCATTCTTTCAAGGCTATAAGCATTTTTCTCCAAATGGTCATTATAACTCCATCATAAGTGCATGTTTCACTCTGAGGTATTTCATATTATCTCATTATCAAGTGCAACTCAGCATTCATGAATATGAATCATTAAAATATTAATTAATATTCCAAGTATAATACTTGAAACAAAATTTAATTTTTTGAATTTTCTGTTATTGCCAGTTTTGGTATCAACTGAGAATGCTCTAATATAGCTAAGTACAACATAGAAGCAAAACCACTAAAGAGAGGAACATAGCTCAGAGCATTCTGAAATGTCTACTGCAAAGTGTAAGAAAGCAGTTTCATTAGAGACTTGCTTTCATCTTTAAAAGACTACATGGGCTTTTCTTCTCTTTGGAGTTGCTTGTTAAAAACTAAATCTAGCAACAGTGATAGTTCTTTGAAGCAAGATCTACCTTTCGTTTACTGTAAGATGGAAGTCTGAGAAAAGAATTACATTTTTGGCTGCTACAACCTCTCCTCCTTTTCTTCACAGTATATGGTGTGTCAATTTACTCCACAGTTAGGATTACTGTCCTTACTGATACCAGCCACAATTAGGTGCCTTCAAATCTTTCTTACAGGCATGGCTTACCACTTAATGACAACTCTTGACAGGAAGCTGCAGTGCTGGTCCCACTTTGGAATTACAACAGCCAGGCATGCTGCAAGTCATTCTGGTTAACTAAAGTGGCTGGATCCTTAGGGAAAGTGCTTTCTTGTTGTTGCTGTTGTTTTTAAAATCAGTTCCTCCTTCTTTAAACAGCTATCTTCAGTCTTGAAGGATCTATTCTAGGCCCACCTTTTGTAGCATCCAGTTCATTGTACTCTTCTATTAGGTCAGATAAAGACGATATAGCTTCCAAAAAACAACTTTGCTCCATCCCATCTATTTGCAGATAATGGTGAAGGTGAGCCTAGGGAATAAAAAAAAAATCAGTGTTATCCTTTTCTTGGTATTTAATTGCTTTGGCTCAGTAACTAGCATTTAGCCTGCACTAAAAGGGGGAGTACAAGCACTGTTGAAAGGGGACTTAAGAGACTTTTATCATGATATGCCTTGTTTCAACACTTGGCAACTTGGGTAACAATCCCCTAGTGAATCATAGTTGATACTACTGACTTCTTAAAGTGACCCATCTTTTCACATTGTCTTCTTGGGTACACTGCCAGCTGTGTATTTACATGGCAGGATTTTGGCAGCAGGGGGAGCGCGAGGCTGCAGGGGTGGCTTTTGTGGGAAGATAAGAGGAACTGCCCCCATGCTGAAGAGAACCATCCCAGCCAGGACCAGTGTGGATCTGCCACTGGCCACAGACAAGCCCATGAAAGATGCTGGTAATGCCTCTGTGGCAACGTATTTATTCAGGGCTAAAAATGCTGCACAAAAGCTGTGAGAGAGAAGGTTCGGGAAAATGTGAAACAGCCCTGCAGACACTAAGATCAGTGAAAAATGAACTGAATTCTGAAGTTAGAAAGGTGGCAATGGAGTGGGGGTGAAGGTGTTTTCAGGTTTGCTTCTATCTCTGCTGTCCTACTCTGCTGTTACTGGCAATAAATTTAATTAATTTCCCTGAATTTTCCCTATGCCAAGTCTGTTTAGCCCATGACAATAACTGGTGGGTCATCTCCCTGTCTTTATCTTGACCCACAAGTTTTTCCACTGTATTTTTCTTCTGTCCTGCTGAGGAAGGGAATTGAGAGAAAGCTTGGTGGACACCAAGGTTTAGATTAGATATTAGGATGAAATTCTTTACTGTGCACTGGAACAGGTTGCCCAGAGAAACTGGATGCTCCATCCCTGGAAATGTTCTTGGTTGGATGGGGCTTTAAGGCACCTGGTCACACAAATAAAACCCTTGGGCTGTTATTACAAACAGTCCTTTTGCAACATGAAGATTTGCATTCCAATAATGCAAGATGATAATGATAAGTGACTATGGATGTTATAATGATAAGAGCTGTACCTTTTTCTTGTAGAGCTTCATAAATCTGTCTTTGAGTTCAATGAAAGTTGGTTTTACACAGGTGTTGTTTGCTAAAGCCAGAAGGGAATGGGAATGGCCCACAGGAGGTACTGAACACAAACCAGTTTTCCAGCCCTCTTGATTCCAGGAGACAAAGTGCAGAGAAGGCTTCAACCTGTGACATAAACATTTAGTTATCTAAGGAATATAAAGAACACAAAGGCTAACTACTAACAGTTTCAACTAACAGTCTGAAAAGGTTTACATTTAGGCACTCAGGATTAAGAAGGACAGTTATAACTATCACTGTGAATAAGATATTTTAGACTTCAGACTGAACCACTAGTTCTCTACTTTAAACTTAAATTGCAAACACCTATTTTGTTTTGTTAATTTAATGCATCAGGATTTGAAAAGTGAAGTTACAAGCACCTGTTTCTATAAAAGGGACTGCAAGCACTCTGAAATTTAGTAAAGGGGCAGATTAATATTGTGTGGGGGCAATCAGTCTACCTGTAGTTTTGAAATAAGTAAAATACTTTAGATTCTCAGAAATTTCCCCCATGCACCCCTGTCTGCCTATAAACTTTGCCTGCCTTTCCTGTTACATCTATGTAGCTCAATAGTGTAAAAGGTAGAAAATAGGTGCTAACAACACAAAGCTGTTAAAATAAGGATGATTTCCTACCTACACGAAAGTAACCATGAAAGAGAGGGGCCTTCTGTTCATCAAAAACAAACTTCTACTACAGAACTTATTACTCCAAAATCCATTGCTGCTGGGAAACCCTGGAAGGCTGGGATTTGCTTTCTTTTGCAGTTTGGAAAAAGAGAGGAGTAGCATCTCCCTTTATTTGGAAGAATATGACTTATTTTCACTCATTACATAAGTTAATTATGTTGTCTTCCCTTCTAAAAATAAGAAAAGGAAGTCGGAGTAAACTGATTTGATACTGAAACTGTTCAAAGGAAAGACTGGAATGCTCTGGACAGCTGCCATCAGTTTGAGTACAAATCCCATGGCTACTCTGTGTGGTATTACAAACCTTTCGATATTTCTGCGAAGGTCTGAAAGCTGCACATTTCCTCGAACGAGAAGTGCACAGGCGAGGTAGAGGCTGTGCTTTGGATCTGCTTGGATTAGTTGATGGTCTCTGCTGAATGCATCCGAGAACATCTGATCCAACCTGAGAAGACAACACTTGTATCTAGTTTTACTAAAGTAGGACACAAAAGTTCTTCTGAATGCCCACCTTCAGGGTTTAAAAGTTCATAAAATTCTGGATAAAGGTACATTTAATCCAGGACCATAAATGACAGGAAATATTCAAACCTTTGTATGTTCATATCTTGGCATTAGAAGTTTTTAAAAACACACTGGACCCATTTTTTCCTCCTCTCAAGTTACAAGCCACTGTTGAGTCAGAGAAGTCGCCTTTATAAAGGCAATTTGAGGCTAATGGTTACAAAGTCTTAAAATTATGTAAAAGGATTTAACTACTTGGGGTTCTGGTTATGTGGCAATTTGAGTGGACAATCTCATTGTGAAGGATCTGACAAGGAATATTAAAGTGCTGCTGACCCTTACAGATATGATTATCTGCCTGTTACACTTCATTATTTAAAAGGATCAATGAGTCATAGAACTGTATTAATTTTAATTAATGATTTGGGAAAAGACAGGCTATACATACTTGTCTAGTCTACTTATTCTAATTTTATCACACATGACTGCTTTAAAAGATGACACTGCAGATCATATTCTTTCTCTCTTCACTTCCTTAACCAAGTTTCAGTCTACTGTGGGATACCAAAGATGGTGTTCTGTGGGCCCACAACATCTAAGCTATTTGGACTTCTTCCCAACTGAAGATCCAATCAAATCCACCAAATCCAGTAAAATCCATTTTAATGGGTTATTCTTCTGCTATGTCAGAGGGATAAATATCTCACAAAATTTGACACGTCAGCTTATTGTTACACTAAGATGTTAAACAGGCTCAGTGCACTCACTGCATCTCCAGACTGAAGTAAGACACTGTTATTTCCCCAAAGAGCCTAGTTAATCCCTTATTTGTCTTTAAAGTATTTTGTCAGTCAAGTGAAAACTGTTACTCAAAAGAACTTGTGGTGTGGGTTCTAAGTAATACATTTTCCCAACAGAAACACTTCCAGCAGAGATT
Organism: Notiomystis cincta; assembly: GCA_013398075.1. Classification (NCBI taxonomy): domain Eukaryota; kingdom Metazoa; phylum Chordata; class Aves; order Passeriformes; family Notiomystidae; genus Notiomystis; species Notiomystis cincta. The sequence continues at coordinate 1,138,985 of VZRX01017070.1, forward strand.
AAAAGGATGTCAAGTTTACTGGCTCAACCATTACAAAGAGGGATGACAGATGTTCCATAAATCAGCAGGATGAATTTGAAAATGTGGCAGATGTACAAGTTTTAGAACTTCCACCCTTAGTTTTGCTATGGAATGGAATGTTTTAATGAAAACTATGGAAGAATCAGAAATTAAGCTTTAAATGTGGAGCTCCAACAATTTTTTTTTTTACCTTCTAGAAGGAATATTAACATCTGCCAGTGTATACAGAGGAGTCAAGCTTGAAACCAAATAATGAAGTCGAGGAAATGGAACCAAATTCATGCTGATTTCATTAAGATCCATGTTTAGGGAACCTTCAAATCTAGCAGAGCTGAAAAATTAACAAACTGTTACCAAACTGTTACAAACTAAGTAAATCACTTCTATAAGGTAAACTTCCATGAAATCTATTTTTCAGCTGTTCTGTACAATAAAACTGTAAAACAACACAGCATTCAAGCAAGCGTTCAAGTATAATTACAAAATTTCACATCTGGCAGCAACAGTGCTATGTCTTATTTACTTAAACTTCCCATTAAAGAATAATAAATTACCAAGAATTATTCCTTTTTTCCCAATTGTAGTCTTTAGCACTGATTTTCAGTATTAATAATGATTAATAACAGTTAATTAATACCAGCTGGTTAATACCAGTTAATTAATACCATTTTTACTAAACAGGCTATAATAAAACACATGTGATTTAGCATTCCTGGCAAGCTGTTCAAAAGAAAAACAGGCCAATACTCCAGAAGTGTATTTCTTGCAGCAATAGACAGTTTAGGAGCAAAAATGATCTGACAATATTTATGAAATAATACAACTTGGAATACAAGGGTTGGCCTACAAAGGCAAACCATTGGGCTCCATTAAGCACTGTGGAAGACAATATCCTTCTGCCTATAAACTTCAGTTTTAAGACTATCACAGCTAAAGCAACACCACTACAATCTGAATACTTCAAAATACTTTAGTTCCAATGAATTTAGTAACCAATTCTTTAAAAGAGAAGACTCATATTGAATGACAGCCAATTCATATTACTCAAGCTGATGTGGGCCTGCATAATTTACAGCACACACCACCTCCAGCAATCCTACTTTGTTACAGAGGAATAATCTGCAACTTTACCTTGTCAGGTTCAGCAGCAAGTTGGCTATGATGTTATTCATTGCATCAAATGGCTTCTCTTGTAGTGTTTTTGCACTGCCTGCACTCGATGTTACCAAGCTGTTTTGCTTCACAGTTGATCCTAACTTCCCAGAATTGACCATCTGATGAATTTTATTAACTATCTCAAACAGGGACTTTGAGAGAGAGGAAAAAAAGCACAGAAGTAGTCTTGAGTACAGAACTTTGAAATTCAGTACCCCACTTTTTCATTTCTAATAATCTTGAAAACTAAGACATTGTACTGTTAGCTCAAAGATTATACCTTTGATAAATCGAAGTCCAACTTTTGAACAATTCCAATTGACTGAAGTGTTTCTAAAAGTCTGTGCCTTACATATAACAAATATGTACACAGCTTGACTTGGAAGTTTGGATTTTATTCAACTATTCAAAATCTCTATGAAATTTTAAAAAGCAGTTTTAGAAGATAACACATTTGAAACAAAAATAGTCTCTAACTATATTTTACTTTCTCTTGCTTTTTTCATAAGCAAAGAGCAAGACAATCACCAAAGCTAGATTCAAATGAGTCTAGCACTTAACAAGGTCAGGCATATTTATGATTGCCATATCACTTATCAGCACAGTTAAGTTTATTGGAATCTGGAGAGGTTAGAGGTCCTTGCAGGAACCTACTATACTATGCACAAATTGATTGCTAAAAGAATAGAAGACACTCTGTCTTAGTAAATAGAAGCTTTTCAGTGCTTCCCTTGAAAAAGACATTAAAAATCCACTCTACCTTACTGTGAAGGAGCAGAGAAACTTTTTAGTGATACCCATGTTCATTTCAAAAGCTTGCAAGTGACTCAGAAGTTCAATCATTACTTTAAAAAATGAAATTATGCTTTTGGAGACTTGGTACTTGAATCATTACAGAAGAGCCATTTCCACTGTCTAATAAAAAAATTACAGAAATAGAATATTACTTCTTACTTCATTCTCTATTGGTAGTACACAGTCTGCATGTTCATTAAGCTCCTTCATAGCCAGAACACTGTTATATGGAGAAGTAATAACATCATCTTCACCAGAGGGATAAACTGAAGTTACAAATCTATACACTTCTGGGAATTCCTCCTCAAGCAAATTTAGTACAAAAGTTCCAAGACCAGATCCTGTTCCTAATTATGAATGAAGACAGAATGAGAGAAGACAGGTTCCCCATGTTATCTTAGGCTCTTAGACTCATGTAGGAGACATACAACTTCTTAATGAGACATATTAATGAATATTTTCTGAAGCATTTGGCTGACAGTAGAGGCTACTCAAATGTAATTAAGGCAGGAAAGTTTTTCCCAGACAGGAAAATAATTAAGTAATAAAATTATTTCCCACAGTATGTCAGTCAGGATGAAGTATACAGTCTCAAAACCATAAAATCTTATTATTTAACAAACATTTTTCTGAATTTAGTATTTCTGTTCTTATTTTCAATTCTTTAACTTGAGTTACGAAACACAACATTTGCTTAAAAGCATTGAACTGCCCCAAACAATACATATTTTCCTTTTAGGGTTTCTTTATGAAGCTTTCTCATTCTTCAGTAAAAACAGAACTTCCCCTTCTCCCCAGCACACAGGCTTTTTTCCTCATTAACACTAAGCACGCAACCCTGAGTTCAAAACAGAGAACTGAACTGTGGTCTTTTTCTGAATATTCAGCTACATTCTCAGTGGCAGACAATTTAATCTATGAACAAGACAGCAGTTTTCACAATAACAGAAACAGTACCTGCAGGGTCTCTGAAATTAAGTAAATGCCCACAAAAAAGGCCCTTGACAAAATATGTGCTTCATATTTAGAGCTATTTTCTGTGTCTTTTCCCACATCATAACCAGTTATAATACATGCTACTCTCAGGTTTCTGGGGTAGGAAGGCTTAATGCCAGTGCAATAATGACAAAATTGTCACTGCAAAGGATTCTCCCTTTTGGCTTATTAGCAAATTAACTAGATTGGATTCAGGAGAATTATGTGGAAAGAAAACAGAAAACCAAAGTTTTTGTAAAGTTAAGCAACATTAGAAGTCTTCTTCAAAGCCTTTTGGGAAACCCTTTCCCCATAATTAAACCAAATTTATTATTACAATGCCGTCAATGTTCAGAGGTCACTGACCCTTCTTCTAATCAGTAATACCTCAGTGCTTGTCTTTGGTACCTCACTGCCTCATCTTTAGAATTTTAGCTGCATTTTTGTTCTGGGTAGCACATTAGAGCTCCTCAGTGCTCTAACAAAACAAGAGATAAATCCTTACAGGTCCACTAATTGTACTATATTAGTTTTCTAAATCTGCATTCTGAATGATGTACATTATTATACTGATTTTCAAGATGCATGTCTTTTCTTTTTTTCATCTGTGGCTACTGCACTCATACTCACCATAAAAAGATTACTTACCACCTCCCATGGAATGAATTATAAAGAAACACTGTAGACAGTCACAATGTTCAGCAGTTTTCCTCAGCTTTTCCACTATGCTTTCCCGGTACTGACAGCCATACACCTTATGACCTACAGCCCTGAGGGCATGAAAAGCACTTTAAAAAACCACCCAACAACCAAACTTTTAAATTTTAATTTTAACTCCTTGTATATGACATTTTAGAGTTCAGAGTCCAAAGTTGGGTGCAACACCTCATCTGTGAGAGTTTCTAAGCTGTGACTCCGTATGAGCACATGGAGTCAGGACATGGTTTTAACTTTGAGGATGCAAACAGCTCTGAGTTCACAACTTGGGAGTGTGCCCTTATTATTCTGTACTGAAAAGGAAACAAACTCCCACCCTGGATGGTCTAATTGTAGTAATGAAATGAAAGCTATATAGTCCTTAACAATAAAGATATCTCTATGTAATAAGTGTACAGATCATCTTTTGAGTACTCTGCAAGTCAGTTACTACTAGTAACAAAAACCCCTCTAACAGCTCATTTTCAACACACTTGTCTGCTAGTTACAGAATGTTTTATTCTCCATATTGCACTCTCTTTTAGTACATTTGCTGGTGATTTGCTTTCCAGTCTGTAGTGCAGTGAATATTATTAGAGCACATTAAGGTCTCTGTGAAAATTTGGAATTCATTATGTTAATCAATCTTTTTCTGAATTTCTCTTTTGGTAATGTAGTTTATATGCATAAAGCCAGACTCTGTGGTGCTTAGAAATCAGAAGTGCATTTGTTCATATATCTCATTTCCACAGTAGCTGCACAGTCTCAAACTAGATTATGGCTTCAACTAAGCAATGAAAGCAGCTGAATGCCAAAGAAACAAAAATAAAAAGCATGTTCTTTTGTAAAGAAAATCAAAAAAGAGGGAGGAAAAAAAGACAAAATGATATATCAGCAGAATTATTCTTCTGTAAGAGCCTTTTCAAAGCCCTCCTCCAGGCAACAGTGACTGCAAGTTTGCTGGTAAAATGCTGCAGCTCTCCAGGTGCAGAACAACGCAGAAAGCTACAGTTATCATTTCCCCTTTCAAATGCCATCTAATTAGCTGCTAAGAAATGTGTTCTAAAGAGGTTCTCACCAGTTGTTTCCTGAACCAGAAACATCTGTGATAAGCTGCTTGCTATCAAACACATCCCTCAATGGCCCCTGTAGAATTTCATTTACCACACCCTCCTCCATGTCAATCAACAGTGCCTTTGAGAATGGAAAGAATGGAAAGAATTAAAATTCAGTCAGTAAGCAAACCACCCTTGAAATAATCACACAAAGAAACATAAAATTACTTACAATACAAAAGGAATTATGTTTCTACTCTGCTCCAGAAAAGCCGTTTTTCCCCTCCCAGTTGTTAACTAGTAGATCAAGCAGATTTACCTTAACTGATTTGCCAGAAGTTGTTCGATAGGACAGCATTTCAGATGATGAAATTTTGTTAAAATTTTATACCGCTTTGCCCTACTAGTTAGGAATAAAAATATTAAAACATTTTTATGTTTCAAGTTTCCTTGCTTCTTAATTGTTTAAAGCGGCTCAAAGAAACCCAATCCTGAGTTCATAATATCTGAAATAATTTTATTAAAATTCCAATATAAATTACTCAATAAGACTGGCAGCAAATTGTATTGCTGCATTAATAAAAATTAATATTAGAAATTGTCCTATTCAAAGCAGTATTTAAACCTGTATGCAATTTTAATTCATGAGAATTCCCACACAGTTGGACATAAATATTCAATATAAAAAGAGTGACCTTTATAGGTTGCCTTACTCGTGCTTTTAAAGAACAGATTTTTCCTTTGTAAATATCAGGACCATTATCACCACTTCTGAAAAAAAAATAGTAATAGAAAAATCCAAAATCAGATTTGTAGCATGAAATATATACCACAATAAAATTTTATCTCTTATATTTTGTATTTGGAGGACTATGACAATGCAAACAAACAGAAACACCCTGAACATGCTGCTAAGACCTCATAATTCCTGAAAGTAATACAATTACAGGACATGATCTCAATCAGAATTATCCTAAACATTATTTCAAGAAGCTAAAAGATAAGCATAAAAGTTTACTCTCAGATACAGTCTCTACTTTGTAGCAATTCTACAAGCATTGCCAAAACTGGAAAGGATTATCTTTTATCAGCACATGATATGTGTATCCACATCAAACAGTGGAGGAAAGCTCCCCACAAGCTTTTCAGTAAGGGTGGTACAACACTGTGCTTGTGCTCAAGGTGTGAAAGCCCTGTAACTGCACCTGCACAGTGCTGTGCTTGACTTACTCTGCCTATTATGATTTACCAGTTCAGAAATCCTGCTGGGCTGACATAGCTAAATCTTCTTCTTTCCCAGGACTGCTTGTATTGAGCCAACATAGCAGACCATACATTAAGTTACAGCCACATTTTTCCTCACTCAAAGATGAGATACTATGGTCTGGCCAAACTACAGCCAAGACAAGGGAAAAAAGGCAGGGATACTGGAAGACAGATCTTGTTTTCTCTTCCATTACTTACCTAATCTGAGAGCTAGCCAAGTCTAAATTTAAAGTATGTCTTAGACCATTCTACATTCAACCACTATAATATTCACCAAACATCAGCTAAAATTCACTACAGCACCAATATTCTGATCCTACTGAGTCCCATCAGCAACAAGGGGAAGAGAATACAGGGCTGCACTGGATTACTCAAGGATTTTCCAACTTCTCACTCAAAGTTGGTCTCTGGACACCTCTCATTAGGTGAGCAGCTCACAGCAGCCTCCAATACTCAAGTGATTCCTCTAGCCCACACAACACCTGCAGGAGTACACTACAGGACCAGTAAATCCACCTAGAGAATTTCTCCTCAGGGACTAACAAAATTCAGAAATTAAACCAACCTCAAAACAACATTTCTTTTTCTTACTATTGCCTTTGTGGTCTGTCATGCCAGACCATACCTTCACTCATTTGGATTCAATTGCTAAAAAACAAATCCCCACATTCCTAGAATCATGGGATAGTTTGGGTTGTAAGGGACCTTAAAGATCATCCAGTTCCAACCTCCCTCCCATGGGCAGGGGTACCTTCCACCAGACCAGGTTGCTCAGAGAGAAAACAGATGTTTCTGTTGCAACCAACCTGTCAATTACAAATTTGTTGGTTTCATTTGGCATGTACAGAAACAGACATTTTTTATGATCAAATTTTCTTGACTAAAAAAAAGAAATACCCATAAGGAATGACAATAATAAACTTCCAATACATTTGCAATGTTCTTTCAAAGAGGTAAAATTTGAGACAAAGCAATTTGGATTTCAGGGCTGTTCTAGTTAAAATCACATCATTGCACTGCAACCTTTTCATATAATGAAAGGAAACAGAGGTTGGTCAAATGTCTTTTTATTAATTAAAATGCAACAGGCTATCCCAAGTATGCATTTTCTTCCTGCAAACTGCAAGGACTTTTGTAACTGGATAGATAAGATATGACTGAATGGTTTTAAGGTATAAATTGGTTAACTGATAAAAAACAATTATGGACACTACTCTGGGTAACAAAATAGTCAGATAAACAGGATTTAAAAACTGTCAGCTCTTTCTGACGATCTTATATACAATTCCTCTTTCAACTCTTCAAGAAATGCTGCTCAGTTGGTATTCAGAGGGCACACAATCTGATTGTGATTGCAATGGCAAAAGCTATTAGATCCTGACTGTCCATGTTTGGTACAAAAGAAAGGAAAACAAACCCACACACTTTCAACACATTTAACTGCTGAAGAATGTATAGATAAAATGGAAATGCAATGATAAGATTTTGAGGAGAATATAAAAAAGCAAAATATTTTTCTATGATTTAAAGGAAACTGTAACTTAGGTTAAAAGAAGATAATACAAGTGTTGATCTACTGTGTGAAACTCATGAACTGCTTGATAAAAACTTACCTTGTATCTACGTTCCTAAAGAAACTGCTTAAGGCTTCATCATAAATTCCTTTCTAAAAGGAAACAACACAAAATGATGTGTAATGTCAAAAATTCTCAGTGCTTTTTCATGGAATAATGTAAGTTAGAAGGGACCTCTGAAGGACAACTGTCAAACCTTAACACTTGAAACCGAGTGAACATCTCTGTTGAATCCAGCTAGTAGTTCTAGTCAGCTCTAAAAAGAACATTTCATTGAAACATCAGCTTGTTGTTGAAAACTGAGAGGAGAATGTAACTAAAAAATTAATTTTTCAGCACAAGATTAAGCAACTGTAGTAGTTTGCTGAAGATCCCAATGCAATTATTAAACTGAAGAGCTGCTCTTCAGCTGACTCAGTTCTTCACTGATACAACTCTCAGTTCATCATGGGTTCCATGCCTGAGATACCAATGCCCATGGAGTTCTGTGAAAAGCACATAATGCTGATTCTTGAACTCCAAGCTGAGGAATAGCATGGGAATTACATATCCCAACATAAAGCTAAAGAGAACTGACAAGTTTAAATACCTAAAGTTATTTATAGCCACAGCAGGAAAAGTGTGGTTTTGTTCAGGGTACTCAGCACAATCCTATGCTGCTATTTTGGTCACTAAATAGCAAGTTATGGCATGAACTAAGGTGGAAAACAATGGTGGGCTCTGAGGTGCCCTCTCTTGCTTTACTGCCAGTGGCAAAGTATCAGCATTGAACAGTCTTATCATGTTGCTAACTGCCTCAGAACTGGTAATACCTGGCAGCAGGGAGACATACTGAGCTTTCCAGGGTGGAAGTGCTGGAGAAAGCTGACCAGAATTAGGGATCACAGAATATTCCAAGTTGGAAGGGACCCAGAAGGAATATAGAGTCCAACTCTTAGCCCTTCAAAGGACACTCCAAGAGTCACATCATGTGCCTGAGTGTTGTCCAAATGCTTCTTGAGCTCTGACAGGCTTGGTGTTGAGGAGTCTGCTCCAGGGCCCAACCACCTTCTGGGTGAAGAACCTTTTTCTAATAAATAACTTAAATGTTCCCTGACACAACTCCAGGCCATTCCCTCGGGTCCTGTCACTGGTCACTACAGAGAAGAGATCAGTGTCTGCTCCTCCTCTTCCCCTCGGGAGAAAGTTGCAGACTGCAACGAGACCCTCAGCCTTCTCCAGGCTGAACAGCAAAGTGACCTCAGCTGCTCCTCATATGGAGGACCCTTCACTATCCTCATGTCCCTTCTTTGGACGTTCTCTAACGCTTAATGTGTTTTTTTATATTGTGGTATCCAAAACTGCACACAGGACTTGAAGTGAGGCCACCCCAGTGCAGAGCAGAGAGGGACAATCCTTTCCCTTGCCTGGCTGGCGATGCTGAGCCTGATGCACCCCAGGACACCACTGGCCCTCCAGGCTGCCAGGGCACTGCTGACTCATGTTCAGCTTGCCACTGACCAGGACCCTCAGGTCCCCTTCTGTGCACGGCTTTCCAGTATCTCGTTCCCCAGTCTGTCTGTAGTTCAGCGTTGTCCCACTCCAGGCGCAGGATGCGGCAATCCCCGTTAAACTTCACACGGCTGGTGACTGCCCACCCTCTGATTTAACAAGGTCTCTTCACAGTTAACCTCGCGTTTCGTTTTCATGATTAGTTAAACGGCTCGAGGGTGGTTGTGCTCACAGTGAAGCGCCCGTGGTTTAACCAAACAAACACAGCGCTCTGCAGCCACAGCGACGAACGCGGAAGGCAGCGAGGGCGGCTCGCCCCGGCCCGGCGGGGCAGCGGCGCCCTTACCTTGTTGACGGCGGCGTGTTCCCGCAGCGCCAGGTCCCAGAAGCGGCATCCCACCTGGTTCCCGCACTGTCCCACTGCAAAGGGGAGAGACACGGCTCAGGCACGGGGAGGGGCCGGCGGCAGCTCTGGGCGCCACCACCCCCTTACCCTGCACCACCACCGACTGGGTCATGGCAGAACCGGCGGCGCAGTCCCGTTTCGAAGTCGGCGCCCGGAAGCCGCGCCCCCTGAGTTCCTGCGGTGGAACGTCCCAACCGTTGTCTCGGCTGCGGGCGCTCGCCGCCTGCCCGCCGCGAGTGGAACGTGCCATTATTGCGAGGGGGGGGTCAGCACGGGGGAGTAGCGAGGTTTTCAGGCACTCGGTGTGGCTGAGGGGAACCTGAGGGCGGCTGCGGGGTCTCGGCCGAGGCCCAGGCACAGGAGGCCTGACAAAGACCTAAAATTAAATCTCTGTACGGGAGAACAGAAGTATTTCCATACACAACAGTTCATTATCCTTTATGGCTAAAAACGGAGCGATAAAGAAGTGCTTTATTTTCCCCAAGCACGTAATTCAGGGAGATGGTGTGAAATGTGTGAAACGGTATGAAAATACAAATTAAAAATTAAATGAAAAAACGGCCATTTGGAAATGCTGTAATGTACCGTCCCACCAGGCTTGCACATTAAGCTGTTTCATATTTCTTGTGCATATAACTGTCCACAGTGACAAAACAAGGAATGTAGAGATGCTGTTGTCTCAGAATGGCTCAGCTGAAAAATCATAGAATCGTACAGGCTGGAAAAGACCTTTAAGACCATCAAGTCCAACTGTTAATCCAGCACTGCCAAGTCCAGGACTAAAACAGCGAAGAATGTGGGACATGCAAAGCTTGCAGAAAGCTGTCTTGTGACACAGATGGCATTTCTGCTTCCTGTGGGAGGAAAAAAGCACTTCCATTCAACCCAGTCCGTTAGGTTTTATGGCTAAAACCTTCCAACAAAATACTTTTTTCCCCAAATATGTTATTTGTAATGCCAATGTACAAACAAAGTTTTCTAACTAAAAATTTTAATCCTTTATTTGCACCTAGACATGACCTGGTATCATGTAGAGATTAATTGTAGGTCTACAGGAAAATAAAGTTATAGTAAATGACTATTTAAAAAAACTTTCCTGGAAAGATTATTATGTATTGCAGCAAATAAAACATTGTACAATACAATATAAGAATGCATTGTATACAAGAAATAGATACACAACTAATTTTGTAGAACTTCACTGAAATTCATATCATTCTTAAGAAAAAGTACTGAGTGGCCCAAGCTTACTCAAGTGTCATGTATGAAATATGTGAAAAGGACCAATGGCTTTAGTGTTACAGGCATGTTTAGCATTTATAGAGTAATACTGCCTCAAATGTGTCTTTTCTATAAACTAATCACCACTGTAAAACATGAATATTAATCAGGAAAGCAGGTAGTCATTTCTCTCTGGACAGACTAGATGTAACCTATAACTTAATTTTGTTCCCTGTGGTTTTTTGAAGTGGTCAAAACTTGTAGGCTGTGCTCTGTTCTTGCTATTAGATGTCAAACTGCTTCTATACTTCTTGCCTACTGTCTTGTCCTTAAAGTCTTTCTCTTCACATGTCTTCATGGCCTTAATTAGGATTAAAAGCAGTACAACATTGCTTTTAGGCATTCTAAAGCTCAATTTAAATTCTACAGAATCTCTTAATATTACTGTATCTGGCTTACTTTCTTCTTGTGTAATTAGCTCCACTTTCTACTTGTTTTTTAAGTTAGTTGTAGCTTTTGTGTTCTATGTCCCATCAAGATTCAGCTTGGTGAGGTTCACTCTATTGAACATGATGTTGCTTTGGCTTCCAGTGTTCTTTAAATGGAGGCAAATGTAAAGTGATTTCTCTCTGAGCTTGGAAACACTGCAAATTGGAGGTGCACCTGAGATCCATGTTCCATGTGGGGATATTTTTTAGCCAAAGGAGGTCCAAGGGCAGGAGGGTGACACAAAGTAGCCAGATCGGCTTGATGCATGTGCTCAGAGATTTAATGATTTGAACTCTGTAAAAGAAATAATTACACACTTGACTTTCTGTTTTGGTGTAGATGAAGCTCCACTTCATCTACATAGTATAAAATGCACGAATCTAAATAGGTCCCTTTGTCTATGCTAATCATTTAATCAACAAACTTATGGTAATATGTGTTTCTTACCCATAATTTCTCAGTAACATTTTGTTGATGTGTTATCCAGGAATGGTGTTCCACAGCTTTGGAACACAAATTGAATAATTGTATAAATAACTTACTATGTTATTTAGTGGAAATGAATTGCCATGGACAATTCACAGTGAATCTGTGAATAACCCTTAAATCCCATGGTGTAACAAGAGCCAAAAGTGCATCACAAGTTAAATATGTGTGCTATGCTTTCAGCATCTTTTTAATAACAGTCATTTGACTATTTAGGCCACGTGCTGCTGTAGGGAGAATACACTGGAATGTGAACTGATGTGATCCTTTGATTTATATCAGGTTTTCGTTCACATATGAAGGTTTGTCAGTTTGTAATTTTTTTTTCTATTTTTTGTGTGTTCGAGTTTTTTTAAATTTAGAACTATTGGATTTTGGGAAATTACTGTCAGGCTTGTTATACTTCATCTTTCATTTTTCTGGTCAGACTGTTGTCCATATTCTGGATTCTTGAGGAGAAGGGTGTTCTCTACACATCTTGAGGTGTAAGAGATAGAGGGGGCCAAGATCCAATTTAAATCCTTTATTTTGAAGCAGTTTTCTGAGCATTTCATCTTGAAATTGGTTTCTTTCTTAGATAGTCATGAAAATGTCCAATTTCAGAATATTTCAGGATACAATAACAGTGTAGTTGCAGCCCTGATATAGATAATGGTTATAACAACACTTATTAAAACCTTGAAGGTGGCAGAGAAAAGTTACAATCTCCTTAGGGTCAGTGCTCAGTTTTGTAGGCCTTCTGCAGAATTTAGGTAATTATAGTCATGATAAAAATGGAAATGGACAATCTGACAATGTAGCTCAGAACTTGAAGGTTTTTCCCAAATCTTTGTAGATGAAGGGTTTTGTACTTTGAAGCTATAATTTTTAAGATAGATACAGAAGACAAATTGAATTCTGGGATGATTTCTGCTCAGACAGTTGCCTTCTCTTGAACACCATCAGCCTTGAAATGAGTGCAGAGGTGTGTGCAATATAATGCATCACATACTGGCTTTCTGTGGTGCATATGAAATGGTAATTTTAAGGTCTATGTGGATGTTGGGGGCAGGGAAATTTGCATTATTTTCTGCTCTCTCCTGAGTCTGCAAGTGTCCTCTGGTTTATAGTGTTTTTCTTTGGACACCCTGTTCTGCAGAGGGAAGACCTATACCTGTGAAGTCTAGAAGGGAAAATTGAGGGAAACACCCTCCAAAACACTGCTGTGTTTGATTAGCTGGTGATACAGTAAAGAGAAGTAAATTGAATAGTAGCATTTTATGAATTTTACTGTGTTTTTTATTCACATACTGTTTTAGTGTATTTTCAGTTTTCCATATATAAAGTATGCAAAGGACTGATTAATCAGAAGAGTAAATCCATAGAAGGAAACCAAATCACATTGCAGCAAACATGGCTAAGAGAAATATTGTTTATTCACAGAGCTTGGATGTGAATATGAGAAAATATGCTTTGGTTTGAAGTAGGTGTAAGACAAAAAACATTCTGAGTATGTGTGTACCAGTTAACATACAATGCTCCACTTAATACTGGCATTCACTGAATTCTGATGCTCTTAGGGGGCACAAGCATATGCTATTCCTGGCTATCTCTGCTGAGCAGCTGCAGGCAACTCAAAAGGAATTTCAGTAATCCTTGTAAAGAACATATCTAAGGAAGGAATCTGCTGTTCTTTTCTCTCCAGCAATAGGGTCCCGGAGACCAGAGGAAGCTAAGCTCAGGTTGTGGTGTCATGAGCTGTTTTGAGCCAATCTAACAACTCACTGGCACTGGGAGGAGAAAGAGTTCCTTTTTTGCCCTGGTCCCAGCTGCACTGCTCTGACACCATCCATGGTCTCTGTAACCATTGGGAACCCAGCTCACTGATCTGAGGACATTTGCCCTCAACACCAATAATTAAAAATTCCCAAAGCAAAAGCCCTTAATTTCCTATTCCAGGTCTGGGTAGTAGCTGAGAGCAGGAAAAAGCTGAGCAAGCATACTGGTTTTGGTACCTAAGACAAAGATGGCATTTGAAGGCAACTGGATTTAGGGATCCATGCCTGATCCAGAGAGACTGCAGAGGGATACTCACTGCTTGCTCCTTAAGTATGAGCAATGGGCTGTGGAGTGATAAAAAGAAGGGTCTAAATATCACTCCTGTGTGTAGGGGGCATCTGTAAGCTTAGAGGTGGAAAGGGAATCAGTCCTCGGAGCATATTGCCTGAGAGCTGGGGGGAAGAGAAAGGAGGACATGTTCAGGAGAAGACAAGTGGAACAGGAATGGGGATGAAAGTATGAGCAGAGCTGACAGGGCTGGTGAAAGGAGAGAGTGGCTACTGGAGCCACACTGGGTTCACTTACCACCCAACACTGGACTCTAGAGACAAATGGAGAGTCAGTGATGGGGTCCCAGCTGCTGCAGAATTCCTGTGCCTGCGTATCCAGAAGCTGCAGTTCTTTATCCAGAGTAAGCAAAGTCTGCTGCGGTGTCAAAGCCCTTTTCTCACCCTACTGACAGTAGTAGGGAAGCTGCTGATTAATGCTTGCATATGTATCTTTTTCTGGTGGTTCTTCCATCTGTCCAAACTTTCAAGATCTTTGGATTCCAGTTGTCATTTGTGTGTTTTCCAGATGAATTCCTATTAATTTTTAATCTCTAGGGTGTTATCCTTTATTTTCGCATTTCATCATTTCCTGCTTTGAAGCTGGTCATGTTTTGACTTGGTTCCAACAATAATTTGCTCATCAACTATAAAACTTTCTGTAGTGGTACCTAATTCTTTAAAGAGAAGAAAGCTAAATGGCTTTGATTCTTTGTAGGTGATCACTGAAAGGACTAAGTTTTGCAAGTGACTTGTGTCTGTTTGATGTTCAAGTCTACTGTGAGTTGAACCCTGTCATTAACTTACATCTACCTCCTATGGTTATAACATAGCTCAGATTTGAAGCCCTTTGCCTTCTGTTTACATCTTCCTGTTTCATTCTCAGTTCCTCTGCAGCAGCATATCTTCCAAAGGAACCTCTTTCCTTGTTTGAGGATTACTGCTGTAAACTGAAGTCCTGCAGGAGTCTCACAGGGAAGTGGTGGTTTTGTATGATTAAGGAGTCACCTGAACCTGTGACTATGATTCTGCTTTCTACATTTCATGCTTACTTGTGTAACATTAGTGCAAATGAGATCACAATGAGATTGTGAATTTAGTGCTGTGTTTGTATATAAGTGCATTAAAAAATTCAGAGAAAATACTTGAAATTTGGAATTGACTCTAAGGCAAGCATTACTCTAAAATTACCTAGTTTAGGTAAATAAGCATATATATAAAGCATCTGTCTTAAAAGATACACATCCTGTCTTCATATTGTGCTAGAACATATCCATGAAGTCTAGAAGTGGAATAAAAATTTTAATTTTTCATTGTTTGTAAGTTTACATAATTAGTATACTCTCTTCCCCCCATTTTATTTGAGGAATATATAAATGAGTTGAATGGAAAATTAAAAATATACAGTAAGATCTTTGAACAGTATTTGCAATGTAAATCTATTATCTAGCTTTAATGTGCATTAGCAGATCTTTTTCAGTGGAACAAAGGGTGACTAAGATACGGAATGAAATTATGTAGAGGATCTATTTTGAAAGTAACATATTTAGTATCATTTTAATTTCTTTTATAATCCCATATTTTCATGTAACAGACTGGCCACACATATACTATAAGAAATGGTAAAGCTCACTCTTGTGGTATATTAGGAGAAGTGCAGAAGCAACAGCCCTTTATTCTTCAGTGACATTTGTTTGCTTGTAAATATTAGAAGTGACCCCCCCCTTCCTGCTTTCTGCAGATGTAGCTGTGATATTTTTGTTCTTCTTTCTTGCTGAACATGGTTTCTTTTGTTCTGTTTTTCTTTCTGTGCTCTAAGGAACTTTTCAGAGCCGATGTGGTGCACTATCAGGCTGCTGGACAGGTATTAATGCTTACAGCACCACTAACCAAAGCTGCTTTACTGAAACTCACTGGCTTTTCATCAATCATGAAGTTGCGAATGCAGCCAATGAAGGAATTGCGTGTAGTCAGGCTGGATGTTAGCAGAGACTCTGGAAGAAGGAGATTAAAAAAAATTAAATAAATAAAAATTTAGAGCACATGATGGACAAAATAATCAGTTTGGTGGCAGAATCTTTTAACTTTGCTACTAACTGCAGCTCTTCTGAATCTTCTGTGGTTCTTTAAAAACATTTGGCCTACTGCCTGTGTCCTAGAGGCTATTAAAGCATGGTCGTTTTTCTAGTTATGTAAAACTCTTGATACTACATTGTCAATAGAGACACAATTTTGCATTTTTTTGACAACTACATTTTCTTTTAAGTAACAGAATAGATGAGTCCCAGTGTCCTTTTGTTATTTAACATCATGTGTATTGTCATCTGTGTCTGATTTGTTAGTTTACATTCAGTTTGCTGTGTCTGCATGGCATTATTTAGTATTATATCTTATTTGTTTTTGTGAAGTTCTGTGTAAGAGTTTCCTGTGCCAGGCTGATAATAGCATTATAGAGCCAATGTATGGCATTGCTTTAGTATTCTATAATTAATGTAGAAATAGAAGGCTCTGTTATGAAGCAGAACAGCATTTACAATTACCCCTTTATATTACCTCTCTGGGAAGAGTTCTGTCCTAATAAAATTTCAGTTTGGATTTAAAGAGTGAGCAGGCATCTGCGCATAGATTTTGTTATTCCCTTTAGGCTCATTTTACCTCCTGGTAGTGTGGGATGGATGTGAACACCACACACTCAAGCCACTAATCCAAGATAAGCATTATAATGAATTTTGTAGTTAGAGCTGTTAATGATTGACATGCAATGCTCAGAGAAATAATGTTGCATGTTTTCAATGAGAAATGTACTGGAGTTGACTTAAAAATTGAACCACGTAGTGTTGATTACAGTTTGTATATGAACCCCAACAGAGTAGCTCTGTCTGTTGAATAAGGGAAGAAAATGTAGTAATCTTGGCCCATGCTACACAGATGGTCTGTGAGTCACAAATACACAGGAGCAGAAATCTGTCTAATAGAAACCCCTAGCAAGTTAGAGAATCTCAATGTTTTGTCTTGTTCAAAGATGCCATTGCTTGAAGAAGAGGATAAAAGCCTACCAGCTCCTAAACCTTGGGACTCCAGTTACAGTGACAGCATGCTTCCAATTCCATAAATAATAAATAACTTCTTAAAAAAACAATATGCCCCCATGGGAAGGTAAAATAGAAAAAAAAGATATTTTATTTGTAGTTGGCTGACTTCTCTACTGAGTCCATACCTTGCCCTCCAGCAGCTGTGAATGTTTTAATTTCAGTGAAGCAGCACATGTTTTTCTTTGAGAACTTGAGGCAGAACATTTCTGATCAGCTCTTGAGCCTTTGAATTTTACTAGGTTGTTTACATATTTTGTTCTTTTTTGAGATGAAAACTTAGGCCTTATGCTTTCTGTGGAAACAGGGCTGAAATCTGAGAACAATGTACCACAAAGATACGAAAAACCTACCTGGTACACCTCCAATAAACACTGGTTCCCTGTGGTCAATTGCCTTTGGATTTAGCGGCCCTACCACATGGTTGACTTCGGAGTCTACGTCCAGCTGCACCACATTTGCATCTCTGATAACTGAAAGGAGAAGGAACAGGGATCAGCAAGAAGTAGCACATGAGTTTTCTATGACAGACAGGAGTTATCTGTCTGGTGTGAGTAGTTGATTTAGTGTTTGCTGGATTGGGTGTGAGCCACTAGTGACAGTTTGTGGGTGGATTCTGGCACAGAGCAGGGCCAATGGAAGATACAGTAGGAGCAAGGGTGCTTTTGAATGGGGCTCTGGATCACTGGTGGCAGTGTTTGGGCTCCAGGTTATGAGCATACAATGGCTTGTGGCTCAGAAAAACTGCTTGCCCAATCACTCCCAATCGGGGATGTATTAGGGTGCAGTGAGGCTTCTCCCTTGCTTGTTGTGCCTGGATTTTTTTCAGAAGGGAACCAGAATGCTTGTGGAAAGGGTTCAGACTTAGATCTCTTCTGCAGTGATTGTGGAAGACATCCTAAGTCAGCATCTATACAGGAAGATGAGGGAGTTCAAAGTACCCAGGGTTTAGAAGTAATTTTGACTTTCAAAACCCAGAAAGAAGGATGACTGTCTGGCACAGAGGCAAAATCCCAGCTGCAGACATTTCTCTATTGTGAACAAAAGGTTCCCACATCTGTCTTGCTATTTGACTTTGAAGGGCAGCATATTCCTGTACCTACTGCATTCTATCAACTATTCTATTTAACCTCTAATTGGGAAAGGAAGAATATAATCTGGTATATGAATTAGGAAAGGTTGACAGCATTTCAGCTGGGCTGCTTTTATTATTTGAACAAGGAGCTTCCATCTTTGTCTGTTCTTCCTATCTTTGTAGGAACTTGTGCTCGTCCTCCCAGGAAGCCCTACAGTTCTGTGTCTGAGGGATGAATAAGACTGTGTCTTTCACACAAACTTGAGTTTTGGCTGGTGAAAAAGAAGAACTGAAAATACTTCTGCACTGCCAGTGCTCTAGCCCATGGAGATGGATATCTGGGGAGGGGGAGATGGGCTCTGTTACCTTAATTAGGGCATAAGCACCTTTTACTGACCTGCAATTCGATGCCACCTGCCATCACAGAGACTCTGTTTCAGTGTCACTGAAGTTGAAAAATCCCTGATTCCATTGTTCAGTTTCACAGTAACCTGAAGGAAAATAAGGTATCAGAACTGTAAACCCCCTCTTTTTCTCTTTTTACCTTTGTTATAATAATGTTGTATTCTCCACTCAAAACATGTCAAGTATCCAAGAGAAAGGAAAATCTGACTTCATTAAGTTCTTCAAAATAAAGTACTTTTTTTCATCCAAATTCAGTTTTTTTAATTGTTCAGATTCAATAGTTCTGAGACATTCCTAATTATCTCAAGGGAGAGTTCAAAAAAAGATTTAAAAATAAGAGCTAATTTCACTTATTTACTAGTACCTCTACTCTGTAATTTCCTGTGTGGTAAATTAGTGTTTAGAGGCATCAGATGATGTTTTTGGCATCTTGCTAGCCACTTAATAAGGAAAACAGTCATGAAAAACCCAAGCCTAAACAAGCAGAAAAGATATGGGAAAGGAATAGATAGCAAATTTAAGAATTACTTTTAAGTTACTTGTTCAAGCTCACCAGTAAGTCTCTGGCAGAGCTAGAAAGTGAACCTAATTCTGAACTCCTCACCTCTGCTTTAGTTTATGGATTAACTGTTAATTAAAACAGTGTAGTGCCCCTGTTGTGAGACATGAGATTCCTGGTGGTGATTGCCAGAGAACTCAGGCTTTTGAAATGTTGAAGTTGTCTCTGATTATACTGACACTATGTTGACTGAAAATCACAGAATCATATAATGGTTTGGATTGGAAGGGACCTTAAAATAATCTTGTTCCAACACCCCTGACAGGAACATCTTTCACAAGATCAGGTTGCTCAGAGTCGCATCCAGCCTGGCCTTCAACATTTAATGGGATGGGGCATCCATAGTTTTTCTGGGCAACCTGTTCCAATGCCTCACCACCCTCACAGTAAAGAATTTCCTCCTAATATCTAATCTAAATCTACTCTCAGTTTGAAGCCATTCCCCCTTGTCCTGTCACTACATGCCCTTGTAAATAGTCTCTCCAGAGGAAACAACTCATATTTAATTCTAGAGGGTCTCTGTTTTGATACAGTTGTAACCAAGAGATATGATTTTTTTTTCCAGAAGGGCACCAANGTTCCAATGCCTCACCACCCTCACAGTAAAGAATTTCCTCCTAATATCTAATCTAAATCTACTCTCAGTTTGAAGCCATTCCCCCTTGTCCTGTCACTACATGCCCTTGTAAATAGTCTCTCCAGAGGAAACAACTCATATTTAATTCTAGAGGGTCTCTGTTTTGATACAGTTGTAACCAAGAGATATGATTTTTTTTTCCAGAAGGGCACCAAGCAACACAATTAAAATGATCCTCATGTTTTCTTTTGTCCACCCTTGGACAAAATGTATAGATTAAAGCAAATGAAGGATCACGGGAGAAAGTGTCTCCTTAATAAATCACCCAGACAAGCTGTACTTATAGAGATGCATACATTTAAAAAATGAGTTAAAGTTGCTAATCTTATTTGTTCAGCAAAATGGTTTTCACAAAACAGGTCTTTTGTAATGCATTCAAAGAAAGCAGATAGATAATGGTAAAGAAACACAGATCCTTACTAAGAGGTTACTGGACTGCTGCAGTGACAAACAGGAAAAAGCTGCTTTCCCAGGCTGAATTTTGTTTATGAATTGCATATGCATTATACAGGAAGTGAGGTGTGAAGCAGTAACCTTTTGTTAGACCAGTTGGTACAGTTGGGAAAACCAGACAAATTACTGGACATGCAGACCTTTGTTTAGAACTTCACATGAGAAATGCTATACTGGACTGGTTCTATACAGATCCAGCTTTCAACTGTGGCATGATACTCATCAGCACAATGTACTTAAGAATTTTGCAGTTAGTTCACCAAGGACTAGATTCAGGGGTAAGAATGAGCTTCATTTTACCTAATCAGCTGTCAAAAGCTAGGTGCCTAACTGAAGCACCTGTTCTCTCTATAGCCAATATAGAAAAATAAATTCTCTGAATAACTGCTCATTTAGTCACCTAATTAGACAGCTGCTTTAGGATAGGGTGAATCATATTGTTCACTCAGTCACTCTGCTGTAGGTGCCTGCTCTCACAGAAGAGGTGAGAGTGTTTCCTCAGGTGCTGCATTTCTAACTGTGGTACAGCCAGCCTCAATTAAATACCCTTCCACTTTGATTGACAAGTAGTGCATTGCAGTGATTGAAGAATATCCACACTGCTTAGTCTCTTAACTGTGCCCTGAGTTACTCCTTTGCAAGAAAGACCAAAAAACTGCCAAGATTTCCCATGCTCTAAATCTTTGCTTGTGTTGTCCATTTAAGACTGGTATTTATTACTGTAGGTGTCCAGTGCATAGCATGAAGAGATACAAATTTTATCAATGAATATAATAAAAAAAAATAGCAATTGCAACAAGTGTCTGGTGAGTTAATTTCAAACTCCTCTCTTTAATTTTTGAGATCCAGAGCCTGTAGAAACCAGGCCAACAGACAATCAGAACTTTTCTTTCCCTCACTCTTTCCATCACATACATATCTAATAAAGAAAGAAGAGACTGAGTGTAACTCAGCCTTGCCTTTTAAAAAATAAGAAATAAAAATTTATTGATACCTTACTTGTAAATGTGATACATTTTTAATGTGTGGATGAAAGAGCAGTGCCAATGAGTCAGTGCTTTTGGTTATTTTCAGCTGATAGTGAAATATTTATAGCTTGTATCAGTAAAGTGATCTGATCTTGTCTCAGGTGTTATCTTTAGTATTTTAAAATAAATACTTGGTTTGCCTAATCTAAGCAGTTATTAAATTTAGGAGAGAAATAGGAATCAGTTAATGACAAATTTGTAAGATAAAATCTGCATGTAGGAAAGCCCAAGTGGGTGGAAGAGAAACCAGTCAAGGCAGTGGAGGAGATGTGGCCTTCTTTATACCTGTCCATTTCTCATGTGCATATTCAGGTACTCTCCATTCACGCTGTGACCATGCAGTAGGATTCCTGAGCTGCTTCGGGGACGTATTTCAAAAACAACTTCAAACTTCAGGCCTAAACTGAAGGATTCATCTGTGAGGTAAAAAGAATAACATTGTTTTTGTACTGAGTTAGTGATGAAATTGGACATTTATTCAAAGTCAAAATAGAAGATCAAACCCAGGGTGGATTTCATTTGTCCTTAAAACTACTGAAATGTGAGATAGCATAGTGTGCTGTCAATGACCCATTTCAGCTTTTGTTTTGATTGTGATTGCTTGGAGTACAAATAAAGGTTTATTTACTTTTCTCGTTATTTTATGTATTTTTAAAAAATATTTCTTAGTAATGAAATGGACGGCAGAAAGTAAATGATCTGTATTTTTTGGCCGTTTCTTATTGTGCAATTTCCTAGGCACTCAGCAGTTACTATTGACTGAGTGGGAGTTCACTTGAGCTTTGATGATTCAGTAGGAGAAACTCCCTGTTTCAAACTGGTGACAGGCCAGGGAGCAAATTAGAAACACTTGTCTGAGTATTCTTGGTGCTGCCAGTGAATAAGGTTTTGCAGTTTTGTTTCTTGTTCAGATCAGAGCCTATGTGACCAAAACATCCTCATAAAACTCCTCCTGGAACACAGCAGGCCTAAATGACAGAAGAGATGTGTTCTGTCATGCTGTTCTGTATCAAGACATGCAGAAAGCCTTTCTGCAGGATTTTTTAATTGCATGTTTTATTAATTAAAAAAATAAGGGATGAACATTTGATTGTGTGCTTGGTCTTGGCCACATTGACTTCTATGATGATTTTTAGCATATTATGGTCTGTTCCCTTGGTAAATTATTCTTATTATTGGAAATACATACATACATACATACAGATGTGTTTATGTCACAACTTGTTAAATTTCACGGTGATATTGTGACCTGTCAATATCATCTGCTTACCACAACAGTGATCTGTTTCTGATAATCCTTACAGCTCACAGCCTCAGAAATTACCACATCCTTTAGTGAAAAATGCCATTCTGAAGCACAGTGCATACTACAGTCCTATTTTGGGATACATTTGTTTAGGAGTATATTACCAAGGACGACATAGCCTCCTTCTGATGAAAAGTATGTTCCTGCTTCTGATGGACCTTCAAAGCAAGGTGTTACACTAAATGTCTGCGAAGCTGAAGTAAGTGATCTTCCATTGAGCTGTAAGTTGCTGAGACAACCACTAAAGCTGTAGACAGAGTTAATCTGAGGGATAAAAAAAACTTGATTAGTAACTAAACTGCTTGTGGAAGGAAATAATTTCTTCTGTCCTTATTTTTACTTGTTTATAAGATGTAAGGCTGTGATTGTCTGGCGCATCAGTTTTGAACTAAAGAACAGTTTCCAGAGAAGGGAAGCAGGAAAAATGATTCTCATAGCCTCTCATGTCTTTTTGATGACTTAAAGGTAATTCCAGCTTGTGTTGTTTCTCAAATAGTCCTTATTGAAGTGTGAGCAACAAAGCACAACTAGGGCAAGGCAGTGCTATACATATATCTCATAGCCCCAAGGCAAGACAGGGACCTACTTTTTCAGAGTAGTTTATCTGTCTTGTTAGGCACATAACACTGAAGATTACCCTGAAAGAGACTGTTACGTTCATTTTTGGTTTAACACTTCTTTCTGTATACTTCAGTACCAAGTTGTAGAACAGAATCCTGATCTCTAGGTACTGTCTGAAAACAGAGGTACTAGGAGAACATTAAAATGTCTCCAAAACTTATTCTGGATCTCAGACCACAGGGTGAAATTGAACTCGCCTAATGTTACTTGTCTCATCTAATTTTGGATGTCACTGGGATTTCTCTGTTCCTCATGGACCATTGGTTTCCCAGCTGCTGCAAGGCCATGGAAGCCTAACCCAGCTACCACCAACCCACCCCTGTGGGGGCTTTGCTCTATACATGAACGGAGATGTTTGCTCTTCAGCAGGATGAAGGTCAAGATCTTAATAAGCTTTTGTCTGATGTCATCCCTACAGTCAGCTTCTGTATTAACTTTACTTAGAAGTATGGGGTCTGTACATAGATGTCTGCTTTACCTGGATGTTTTTTACAGCTTTTCCAGGAGCTACACCTCCAATATAGAGTGGTTCAGTGACTTGCCAAGTATTTGCATTCCCATCAAAAGATTCTTCTAGTACTCGGAGACCATCGATTATCAAACGACCAATATTTTTGCCTCTAATAAATATCACCTAGGAAGGGAAGAAAAAAATGTGGAAGATTACTTTCATCTATTAAGGGATCACTGCTGTGCAGTTGAAGATGAGATATTTGAGAAGAAAAGTGTGTGAGCAATACTCTACAAGCCTGTTTTGCCAACTACCAGTATTCTTTGCTGGACAACAATCTTTTTTCATATTCATGTGAAGGCTAGATAGTAAAACTGCTGCTTTTCTTACATTTTGGTGTACAAGACAGAGGTAATCAAGGTGTCATAAGGTCTACTGAAATCTGCCTATCATTGTTAGCATTTTCACAGTCTTCCTTAATTTCATGGTACAGATTCATCCAACTGCTTTAAACACTTAAATGCCCAAATAGGTTGTTTAGTAACTGTAGACTTCCTCTGTAGTTAATGAGGAGAGAGAGAGATACCTGCAGAAGAAAATTCACCTTGACTCCTAAAATTGTCTTTTTATTTTCATAGACTACTGAGGTAGCCTAAGATGGTTGTACTCCTTTCTTAGGCACTTCAAAGACATTTGCTGAACAAAAATATTCTAGTCCTTCCTTTCCTAGCTCACTTAACTCTTAATTACCTTACTATTCCACTTGTTTCCTTCGTTTCTGTTCAGCTGTTAGTGTTCAGAATTGCTGGATTTTTGTAACTGACTCACTTTCCCGTCCCTAGTTAATGACTTGATAAAATGCTGCATGGAAGATTTAAAAATATTGATGGAAGTTTCTTAACATATAGGTATGTTTATGAATACATGAATGAAAACTCCCTGAGCTGTCACATGAGCAGTGTCTTTACTACAGCCTTCACAGCATGTGCCATCATAGTGGTTGCTTTCTTTTACTTACATTGTGCCACAGACCATCATTGTATTTCTCTTGGCTCTTAATCCTTATCTTCTGGTGACCGGCATTGAACATGAAAATGAGTCGGCCATGAGCAACAAAAAGGGCCATGAAGTTGGTCTCTTTTTGATCCGAAACATAGAAAATCATTCCATGAGACGAGTGAGTTTTCAGACTGATAGAGAACTGAGCTCTGGCACATAAAAACACAATATTAACATTAAAGCAGATAAGTTTGATTTAAATCAAACATCAGGCAGAGAGAGACTGAGATTTTCCTTTCATCCAAAGAAATATTTATCTCCTTTATGGACGTGGCATTTTTGAGAAGCATTCTGTGATGGTTTTTCAACCAGAAGTCAAAGTTGGACAAAAAGCTGCCTGGCAAGGAACTTGTTTTCAAAAATTAAAATCTCTGGAGTGAGTAAATTCAATGCAGACTACCAAAATCTGACACTATTTACACATTTCCTTTCATGTTAAACAGCAATGTTGGGGGAATTTTTAAGTGTGATGGCATGGAGGCCTGATATTTAATGTTATTGTAGACTTGATCTAAGCTTCCTCTTCCTTGTAGTTCCTTGTGAGGTCCAAGACAACATGGGAAGTTATACCATTGTTCGTTTGACGCTGTCACAGTGAAAATTTCTTGAGTGATTGCTATTAAAATATGGCAAAGCTGTATTGGTGTAGGCCAGTGCCAGAAGTGATTCCTCCTTCTTCTGATGTCAGGTGACTAACCTAGTTTCCATTCTTCATATTGTCTCAAGGATCTATACATTCCTGGTGGCATGTGTGTGTAAGTCCCACAGGCACTCTGTCCCTTACCAATATCAGTTGTTTTAAAATGACATAACTCCTTGTTTTTTAAAAATGAACATTACAATAATGAAGCTTTAATAATGTTTGGCAAATAAATATGTGTTGTAGGAATGAAGGTGAAATAAAGATATTACAGTTTAGGTTTTCCTTCATATGGGTACCATCAGGACTGCCCTAAGTAAAACGCTATTGAATTAAAATGAACATGATGATTTTTTTATTTAAATCAGGCAAGAACACTCTTTTTTCTGAGTTAGTGGTCTGGTATGCTTCCAGGCAGTGCTGTGCTGTTGAATTTATAGTCTTTAATGGAAAGTATTAAACAAAAATTCTTGCTGGATTTTGAATATTGCATGACATATTCTGTGGGAACATGAAAATTAAATGTCAACAGTGTTTGGGCTCATTATTACTTACATTTCCATTATGGCTTGAATTGGACAAGGTTTCCCTAGCTTTATGTCCTACTGCACTGTGAAGATTCCTAACCATTAAACTACTGACGAGGTTCACTCAGCATGTCACTGCTTCCTTTCTGCTCTAATGCCTTTGCTTCTTGGGTAAAGAGACTGATTATTGTGCATTGCTTGCAAAGAACTAACATCCTCAAAAGCTTCACACAAATAGGCAAGGAGACACATTTTGTTAATATGCAATGCAGATGAAGACTCCACAAGAGGGATGTAACTGGAAACACATTCTATGAATTTCTCTTGCTCGGCTGAAGCACGTTTTAATATAACCTAACAAGATGCTCTACACAAAATTTAGCCTAAGATATAAAGGAAAAAAACAGGGTAACAGCAGAAATGAGTCCCTTCTAAAACAATTTGAAATACATCTCTCTCCTCCCCAGCATATTTCATTTTTATTTCTGAAGTCACTTTACCTTTGACTGAAATCCTTTGGTATGTGATCAAATTCTTGGCGGCTGTTTGCTGTTCCTCCGAACTGATAGGCGTGTTCGGTTGCCTTGGGATTCATGGGCAAGTGGCACTGAGGGTCTCTTTGCAAGTTCACTTGATACAGCTTTTTGAGGCCAGATGAAGGCTGTGAAATATTTTCTTTATCTCTTCCCACCTGCAAAGAAAAAGAACTATTAACCAGAATTTTTAACTAAGATGGGACATAATAAAAACCCAGTATCACTTATATATGAACCAGTAATATATTGTTTCCCTACATAAATACCAGTGTTGTTTCCCAGTCAAATTTTCCTTGAACAGATCTACTATAAATGCTGATTTAGACAGAATAAGTGATAAACAAGATACTTGTGTAGTTAACACAATTACAATTTATTTTTTGATATTTTCCTAATTAAATCTTTTTCTCTCTGCTTTTGGTGATATCAGCTATACTATAGGCATAAGAGGATATGCTTGGACTAAAAATTCTGCATTCTAGAGAAAGGTTTTTCCCCCCATTTAGATTTGTGTGTGCTGATTGTACCCAATAGAGAGTCATGCAGAAGTAGCTGAGAACAGAAGCAAGCTTGTTGCCTTTAGAATACAGAAGAAATCAAAAAGGCTTGTTTCTGAAGTATTGTTTTGAAGAAGTCAGGTATTTTATTTTAGAGTTCTAGCAAAAGAGAATGATACAAGTGTAGGCCAGATAGATTGTGTCACTGCAATCATTTGCAGTGGTGGAATATATAAAGGAACAGGATCACTTCCCTCATGTATGTGACATTGTCTTTATGCATTTTAGATCCAATTTGGAGAATTTTGGAAGACTCTAGAGTGGTACTGGAGCAATTTGTATCAGACCTTTTTATTACGGTTTCCTTTGGCTTTCGATGAGTTTTTTCCTTTCTTGTGGAGAAGAGCAACTGGAGGAGATTCAACAGGGCATCCATACAAAGATGCCTGAACTTTCTCAGAATACTTCTGGAAATCTTCCACTTCAACCTCTTGATCCAGCCTGTATTTCAAAGAGGAGATGACAAGAACAGCTTTTTTTTTTTTTTTTCCCAAGTATTGGAATTGTTTTCATAAAAATCTCAGAATTGTATATTTATAGATAAAATTGTATAATTGTATTTGAATGGGCTATTTTTCATTCTTGGATCATGGATAAAAGTACAGATTGATCAGTCAATGTGTAGGTAATGAGGACAGCTTATACTAACCTCTGCCTGTTGTATACATACTGGCATAAACAGGGAGTATCAATCTGCAGCATCAAATTCAACTTTAAAATCTATATAAGAACATTTCCTAAAGCAGTTAAGATCAACACATTCTGACCATTTTCACATGACCAAACTCCTAACTTCCCCAGTTTCTGTGAGATACCTTAATATAATTTTGTTTCAAAGGCAGACCTGAAATCTACATAATATAAATGCAAATTACAGCTATGCAAATTATTCATTGCAGCAGCAGCACTAGCAGGTGCAGTACTGAAATCTCATTTCATCAAGTTATTCCCACCTTAACAATATCTTAACCTAGCAGATCTGTGCCAACAGATTCCATGGCAAATAAGGTAAGAATCTTATTCACACATGCTGTCTAGCCTCACAAAATGAGACAGGAAATTTTATTGTGACAATAAATCACTTCTCATGAGCTACTATTCAAGCTGTCAGGCAGGGCAGTGACTGCCTGTTAATGTGTTTGGGGGGATGTTACTCACCTAGTGAAGTAGGCGTTGCTTATGCAGCCAGTGAAGTTGGCTTGCTGGGTCCTGAGCGGAGAGCCACCAAAATAAAACTTGTTGATGCTGTCTGGGCTTGTCCCTGCTCTGTCCTTTGCTGGATTCTTCTTGCTCTGTTTCTTGTCATCGACAGTCAGCTCATACCTGCAAGGGCAAAGCATCCATTATGCAGAGTAGCTTAGGAAATGTCAGTGCCAGTGATCAGACAGCACATGACATGCATCCAAAATGCCCCTCTCAGTGCACACATCACTGTGGGGTAGTGCTCAAAGGCATGATAGGAGCTTTTTGCTTTCAGCTGGGCAACGAGTAGCAGTGCATTGGCAAAGTTGTGTACAGAGGCCCATGGATTTAGTATTACCTGCAGTTAATTGTGAAGTCCAGAATTGTCCAATGAAGAAAGATAAACTAAGGGATTGCTGATGAAGGGATGGAGCCACCATTTGGGTAAAATATGATCCAAGCATAGGCTAATTGTTTATGTCCCTATCCCTTTTTCCTGCTCTTTCATCACAGTGCATTGGTGTTTGGGCTTATACAATGCTTTTTACCTAATGTGATTTTGCAACACACTAATTGTTGCAGAAGTCAGGAATGATTCTCTCACTTTAAGAAGAAACTGAATATACTAAAACACCTGACATTGATTTTGTTTGGAAAACTCAGGGAAACATGACAATCCCCAAGGTTATTCCAAAGCACCTTTTTACACCTTCAGCTTTTCAAAGTGTGGTTCTTGGATGTCAGAAGTCATAGATACAAGCCTTCATTTCCATTAGGAAAGTAAAAATGATCTGCTTGTATCTCATAGGCAAGATTCTTACATAAAGCTGCTTTGATTATGTGACCTTCTAAAAAACTTAAACATATAAACAATATTAAAACATACCAATAAACTACAGCTTTCAAGTCTTTCAAGGAGCACAGAGAGAGACTTATTGCCTACTGTTGCATTTAGTCACATTTGTGGCTGCCAGTGCTAAAAACATTTTTAACACTTTCCATTGTGTATATCCCAAATGAATGCTTTACGTGAAGATGCCTCAATTACTTTACGGTCAACTGGGAATTGTTTTAACAAATTAGAAGAATCAATCAAAAAATGAATGTCATGGTCTCCTTAAATGTTATTAAGCTGTTTTCTTACCTGAGAACAAAAAAGGACCAAGCTTTCAGAAAAACTATTATTTTTGTTTTAATAATAATTCCCATCATGTTGAGCTCAGGCCAAGCTGGCCAGTTTTCAATCACATTTAAAAATCAGTCACTTAAAAAAAACCCCACACTTTGAAAGTGAATGTTAAATGATAATGTGGTATACAAGAAATATTTATGTTCTAAAGGCAGGGAGTAAAAGATGCTGGACAGCTTTACCTTTCTGGTGTGACAGAAGTAATGATGAAATGAGTTTTTCCATCATTGTAATTTCGGTCTGGTGATTGAATTTTAGTTCCACTTGCATTTAAAACCACAGCACCTCTCTCCATAGAGATGGATAATACATCTGACTGAAATACAGAGAAAAACATCTTCATAAGCAAGTATTATTCAGAAAAATTACCAGTTCTGTGAATTTTCCTGTTGTATTTATTTTCCTTCCAGCTGTTTTCCACATTTGTGCTTAATTTGCAAAAGGATATACTCTGAGAAGCAAAACAAGAGATGATATCATTAAAATTTATATTCTTGCCATTTTTTAAGCCTGAATTGTGGGAATTCTGCTGCTGATTATCTATCTGTTACACGAGCTTCTTCCATGTAGCATAAATGTATGATGTTTACATTTCCTATGTGTTTCTGGTACCCTGGTACTGTATTCAGCAGCTGTTATTGCGAGATTCCTGCTGTCATAAGACCGAGATGTTTTTTCTTGTGCTAATTCCCTCTGATTGGACTCGTTCAATCACTCAAAATTATCGCAGAGATAAGATGTGCTATCTGGGTCAGGCATACAGGAACACGGTGCCACTATCAGGAGTACTCTCAGTTCCATTAGAGCAAGCACTGCCACTGTGCACTTGTAGGATTCATTTTGTCTTATTCTGCCAAGTGCTAAATAGCTGAATTTCTGTTTGTTAAGTAGGGCACTTGGCACCTCATAGGATTAGAGCTTTTGAGTTAAAACCTGAAGTGGTGTATTCGAGGCCTCATTTATGCAAACGATGTGGGGAACTGACACGGTTACTGATTTCAATTTAAGGTAATATTCCAGGCTGCCACAGTGAAAGTTTAGAAGTGGTTATCGGTGTCAGGCAGCCTTCTCTGCTGCACTGCTGATGATATTCTGCAAGCATAGCAGAACAGACATTTGGGGGTGGTTGCAAATGTTCTGTCATCTGAGCTCATGCTTGCTGCAGATGTCAGTCTGAGCCTGCAGGATCTTTGGATCACTTTGTCTCACACAACATTTTGTGAGTGCAAGTCCACATTTCTGCCCATGTCACACTTCTGAGGGGGTATTTAGAGCAGCCTGGCTTCCCATAGCTGCAAGGAGCCATTCTCAAGTGCAGCTTTTCCCAGTCACACATGGAGGTCTGAGTGCCATCTGGGAGTACAGGCAGCTTTATGACTGATTTCTGTCAGCTCAGCAATGCCCAAAATACCGTGCCATTAATTCAAACAAACTTTGCTTCTAGGTGGCAAATATCAGGTCCTTAATATTATTTGTACTTTGGTAGCACCTGCAGGTCCAAGTAGGGATTGCAGTGCTGCTGAGCCCAGCAAGATACTCTGTGCATTTCTGTCCTAAGGACTTCAGTGAGCACAAATGGGTGCATGCTAATTCTAGGCATACGATCCAGTTCTCAGCCTCAAAATAATGTTGAAGCATTATTGGTTTTCATTTGTAGATCAAATGCAAGCTGTAAAAGTGAGGTCACCAGTGAATGCTGCTATATTGCAGACTGCTTTCTTTATCATGAAACCATAAAGTGAGAAATTGTGTTATTACCCTAGTATTCTCCTCAAAAAAAAAAAAAAAAAAAGGTGAAATAAAACAAACTGTAAAAAAAATAAATACTTACTCCTTCAGAATAGTAAAACAACAGCCCACTGGGCTGCAATGTCCGGAAATTAAAGCCTCCTTCGAACTCAGTAAAGAGGGACACTTTTTGGCTTGATGCAATGAAGCTCTCTCCATTGAAATAGGCATTGCGGGACATCTGTGTATTAAATAAAACAAAATTATAAGTACGCCTCAGAAAACATTCCAATACTACAAATAATGACGCTATTTCTTTTTTTTTTTTTTT
>VZRX01017070.1:1170108-1246032 GCA_013398075.1 Notiomystis cincta
TTTTTTTTTTTTTTTTAACAGTTGCAGCCAGTTCAGTTCTAAAGAACAATTTTTCCTTCATATCTTAACCTAATTTATATAGGCTTTCCCTCACACCATGGGAAAATCTTGAGAAAGTGTAGCAGTTTTAGACTAGGTCAAATTATTCTCAGCTTCCTGGGATCTTGACCTCATCCTAAGTCTGCTGATGTTAATGAGCATGAAAAGTAGAGGGAAAGGGGCTCATGCCCCTGTCTGAGCTGTGTGGCACTGAGTCACAGTTCCAGCACGTCATTTATTACTTTGTGTGCTGTGCTGGGTACTGGGGAAGGGTGGAGGGTATTGGACATGGTGGTCTATAACCCTGTGAGTCTCAGGAGCAAAACTAGGTCCAAGGTAGGACAAAGTGCAGATAGCTTCCTTGTTGACAGAGGGTGAGATTGTTTGATGAGTTCTACAAGAGATCCTTCCTCTTCACAGGTTTGCAGCATGGCTTTTGATAGACATGGCCACAGGATGAAGACCCCAAACACTGTCTGGATTTGCCAGCCTTGCATCGTAATGGACAAATGATGAATGATGAAAGGGACCAGAAGCTAAATGGCAATTTTCTCAGAGCTAATGCTGGTGCAGTTGGTGTGTGTGTCACAGAGGAAGAGCTGATCTGGCTTAAAGGGAGAACTCATCTGAAGGGTGAATATTTTGCTGTCTTTTCCATTTCACACATCTGCACACATCATGCATATAAGGATGATTCTCCTCGTGTCGTTAAGAAAAAACGAATTACACTGGAATATTTCCATTCAGAATACAGCACACAATTTATTTCAGATTGAGCTTTCACACTGCAATTTCACATATGAGAAGAATTTTAAGTGAAACACTTTGTGCTATAGTTCAGAGTGAAAATTGGGTAGTATGTCAGCAGACTTAACAGACACACACAAACCCTCCACCTCTGCCAGTCAATGAGTGCATGGTCATTTCCTTGGTGGAAGACTGTCTTTCCATTGTTTGGAGTAAAACTCAAGCTCCCAGCTATATCCATTGTCAAAATTTGCTGTTGTATCACAAATGGTATTACGCTTACCAGTGAATCCTCTGGGCACCCATAGCTGATTCCCAGGGTCCCTGGTTCTTCCAACAAGTTGAAATCTTTCTTTTGGAACTGGAAGCCCTTCATGCAGCCTTTAAAGCCGATACTTCCTGCCAGATGTGAACTAATGCTGTTGGATGAAAATGCCAAACAAGCTACAGTTAGATAGACCTTGCCTTTCTCAACAGGATTTTGTTGCCAAGATGTTCTAAAAGAGCTGGAAGAACTTCAGTCATTTGCCTCACTAGTCCCCAGTTCTTGCATCTTTATGTAAAACAACTGGGGAGCCACAATCTATGTTTTGAAAAGTCAAGATGCACCAGCTGAAGTAAATATTATGCATTTATAACTACTTACAGTGAAAATAAATGGATTTTAATCTCGATTTCTTTTAGCTTTGAAGAGAAGTTCTGATTTAGGTTGCCTGTCTTGCTTTTACTAGCAAGCTCCATTTTTGCCTTTGCAAGAAAATGGATCTGTATTTCTTAATAAAAATACCAACAGGGGTCAGGGAAGTAAGAGTAAATTCTACTTGTTGATGTGTGGGTTTACATAATTTCAAATGAGAGCAGTGGCTGGGCTTCCAGGATCCTTTTAAAGTCAGATTTGAGAGAGACAGCACAGCAGTGTATCCCAACTGCTCCTACTCATTACTCTCAGTTTTTCAACTCCACACCTTACCAAGATACCACAACATTACAGCACAGGGTGAATATAATTGAATATATGCTCACAATTCTCAAGGTGCATGAAGAACTAATTTGTGTAAAATCACAGAGAGTCTGTGACGAGAGCAAGGAAATTACATAGGAGCTACTGGGTACCAGTCCAGGAGATAACTAGGAAACAAATGCACTGAAGGAGTGAATGTGAAATCCAGTTTTGACCTGGCTGCCTGGAAACAGTCTTTGTCCTTTAGGCAAGATGTACCTTAGCAGTAGGACTCTCTTCACCTCATGTGACATGATACTGTTGCCCTCTGCTACCTGCAGAGTTGTCTATGAGTTACCTCACTGTAAGGCAGGCTTTGGAAACATGGCAGATGAATCAAGATCTGGAAATGCCTATTGTTTTGGCTTGGCAAAACCAGACCATCAGGTGAAGTAGTGCCAGTGTGCATGTACATGTCTGAAATATGGTGAGAGAAGGAGTGCTGTAGGGGCTTGATTTGCCCCTCAGTGAAATTAACAGGAAGGCAAAATCAACAGGAAGGCTCCTGTCATCCTTACTGGGATTTGGACCAAAGTGTGGGGTATCAATTGACCAGTATAATCTTTCCTCTGATTGACCATGAGGCTGGAGGGATGTGAAAATATGGTTTTCTGTTAAATGCCACAACATTTTCTAAAAACAGGCTATAGAAGAAAGGCTTCTGAGTTCATTTCTTAACCCAGTTAAGAGTCAAATTCCCAGTACTCCTAGCTACCCTTAGCTTTCTGCTTTGTGCAATGATTGAGGTGGGAGAAAAATAACGTGGTATTTCCAGATTCATTTATTTGGAGAAAAAAGGCAACTGACAGAGAGAAGTGCATTTGAAGTGAGTGAAAATATGCTGCTTTAGAAGAATATTAGACTACTCTAAGACTAGAGCTAGTTTCCCCACATTGCTGCTGCCCTGCAAAGTCAGTTAAATGTGAGTCTGTCTGCAAAGAGGAAGCATAAATATCAGTAGTAGATAGGAGTAGTAGAGAGAGAATAGTACATCATCAGTAGGAAACTAACTTATGCCCCTTATGAAAATAGAATGATGCTGCTACATTTGGCCCATATATTTTTGCTATCTACTCTTACCAAGAGAATGAAAGCTGAGTACAATATCAGAGACAAAGTTACAGCTCTGCTTAAATAATTTCTGTATATATTTTTCAACATTATAATTGATAATATTTTTACAATGCCTATGGTCTTTTTTTTTTTCTGATACGGCTTGTTAATTGAGATGTTATTTTTCCTGCTTTGACAGTACCTTCCAGGTGTTTTTCAGCATAACCACAATCTGCTCAGAAAACTGCAGGCATAATTCATGTGATTCATCTTTCATCCTACATTTGTGAACAAGTCTCATCTGCCATTGAGCTGCCCAATTGCCTAGATTTCTAGGTCCTTCTGGGCTTTTTCAATGTTCTTTAGGCTTGATTAACAAAAGCAATTTTCACCAGCCTTCTGTACTTTCTAGATCATTAATGTATTTAAACCAACCCTGAGAGAGATTCTTTGAGCATGTGCTGTAGACTTTTTATACTGTGAAAATTGAAAAGTTACTACTATGTCCTATTTTCTCTTTCCCAGCTGCTTTCTAATTCACTGCAGCCTTTTCTCTCTCCACTCCACTAGCTCTCTTAATAGCCCCTTATGAAAGACCTTTTTAAGGAGCTATTTGAAAAGACAGATAAGTTATACTCTCTGTTTCTCCCTTGCCCACTACTTTGCTTGCATGTTCAAATAATTACATGGGATTGAAGGGCATCATTTTTCTTCAGAGGAAGCGTGTCCCTATCTTAAAAGCCTAAAAATTAAGTATTTTGTATCTCAGATGTTAGTTTTCAAGTCATCAGTTTCTTCTGACAACAAAATATAGAAAAATTCAGATTTACCACCGAGTCCTAGAAACAGTTGTGCAATATTTGCTTTTTTTTTTTTTTTTAACATGGAGGGCATTCCTGTTAGCAGTTGTGACACTTGAAACAGCAGCTGGAGCCCTTCTGAAAATTCTGGCCTTGCTGTCTGACCCTGGGAATGAATACTGCATATCAGAAGAGCATACTCTTCTTCAAGCAGCCAGTCTGCTCTCAGAGCATGACCCTGGGGTCTGACAGATTCCTGTGGCAGGAAATGAGAGTTACACAGCCTACTGAGGTTAAAAACTGTGTTTCTGTCAAATGGTACAATGGGAAAATGAGACCTTTTCTTTACTTCCCATGCCTACACAGAGCCAGCTGATTTGAATCCAAAGAGAACTTGAGACGAATCAGAACTGAAATGCTTGGTGGGAAAAAGATCATCTTTAGATTTGAAAATGCAGTTGGTAGAGGTTCTTGGTCACTTTTTGCAGAGCAAGGAGCAATAGCAATTTTATATGTTAACATGTTCTTTGAGAATGCCTTTGTGCTTTAAGAACACAACTGTTTCTGTTACCCTTAATAAAACTGGGTGGGTTTCAGTAGAATTCAATTGTTCTGGATCAAGCCTTAAGAGCTCTGAGAGACACTCTTCTGAGCATCTGAAGTTGTTTTATAAAAGGTTGATGCCAAAGAAATTGGTTTTTTGTTTCCCCTTAAGGACAGGCCATACAACTTAACTTACATATGGTGATTAATTGAAAATACTGATTGAATCTTAATTGTAAACCAACCTGGACTGCAAGATCTCAGCAGGTGCTCCTCCTATGTAAATATCTGTGAATGGCATCGCTGTTCTTTCATTGTCCACACTTTTTATATGTCTTCTGTCTACTACCAAGATCATTTTCTTGGAATTGTGATATATAATAGAGATCTGAAAAGAAAAGCATGTGCTTAAAAGTGTCATCTTTTGTAAGCTGTTATGGTGATCTTGCAAAATTGATTGCATCTTTATATCTTTTTGTTTGAAAAGTTCCTCCCATTTAACAGAGAAATTCTTTGTAAATTTGGAGAGGTTGACAATGATTACCAGTAGGAAGTTTGTTTTGATGTCACTATTTTTCTGATGACTGAATCCTCAGAATATTTCAATGATGAATAAAGCAAGTGAAAGTACTCATATCAAATTCTGCGCTGTGGCAAACAGATAAGCTCCGTAAACTTCAGAATGCTTTCTTGATTTATCCAAGAAGTTAGGGGATACTTCTCAAAAAACTAATTGCATTGTCAAAGCATAAAAGGCTTAATTGTTCTCTGCTTAAATATGAACAGAACTATAACTGTAGTTTTGGTCAAGAATCAGACTTTGAATTTACATCAAGTAAAAGACAGAGGAAGCAACTCACTAAGGGGATTTGCTACTAACACAGTTACACTGGCTTAAATAAAATTCCCTGAAACCAAATACAAGTAGATATTTTACATCTGCCAAATTCCATTAAATACTGTGCATATAGAGAAGGTTGCTACCAAATCAACTCTCTTTTCAAATGAAATGGGAAATGCTACAAATACAATGTACTAAGGTGGTCAAGTTAACATAATGACATGGTTTAACATGAGGAAAGTTTTATATTTGATATAGAGAATTGTCCTTGATATAATTTCATATGGAATTAATAAAACTTTCTCCCATGTGAATGATCCTGTCCTTGGCTAGTAATACACACAATCTTTCTACAAGCTGGTTTATGAGGAGGCAGGGAGAACCTTCCCTTTCCTCTGCTCGGTACTGGTGGGACTTGCATGCACTCTACTCTTCTGCCTGTTCTACCATATCACCACCTACACCCTCATACTCTTTCATGGGTGCTGGAGCAATTATTTCTGCTTGAAGCTTCTGGGATAGCTAGTGAAATGGCTGATAGCAACCCCATCTGTACCTCATGAAATTTAGCATCATTAATCTTAGCCTTCTTCATGGAGTCGTCGAGAAGCACAGGGCCGTTGCTGAAACCAAAGTCGTAGCGGAGGTACAAGAAACCATTGTGCATCTCTAGGCTGAAGAACATGCTCTGTGTAAAACAAAACAGCAGTCAGAAAAGGATGGGGTGGCAGCAATTTCAAGAAATTAATAAACATTGTTGTGAGACTAAAATTGGGAAAAGCATGCTGGGAAATAAATTTTTATTTGCAAAATTGTAACACAG
Source organism: Notiomystis cincta (assembly GCA_013398075.1). Taxonomy (NCBI): domain Eukaryota; kingdom Metazoa; phylum Chordata; class Aves; order Passeriformes; family Notiomystidae; genus Notiomystis; species Notiomystis cincta. The sequence goes on from VZRX01017070.1 coordinate 1,175,955, forward strand.
TTTCTAAATTTTTATATTTATAATATATGTGTATATATGCACATGCACACATAATTGTTTTATAAGTGGCACTTTTTGGAAGACTTGGTGAACTGTTTCCTTATAGAAACAGTATTTGGTAGCACAGTGATGTCACTATTCTTTACCAGCAAGGTATTCCTGATGCAAACACATCTATTCACTGCTAAAATAATACCACATGCCCTAAATGAAAGATATTATACTAGTATGTAAAAGCAATGCTGTGCTAAAATGGCTGTATCTGCATTAGCAGGTTCTATCATGATGTCTGTAATCATTCAGGGTTTTGTCTTTTCACAGCCTTGCTCAGCACTGATGTATTTGCTGAAAGGTGAGAAATAGCTAGAGTGTATTTACTATGTATTTAATTTCTAGAATTCCTGACGGTTCCTACTTTATCATTTGGTTTCTGTTCTGTGGCTGGGCGATCTAAATTTCATAAACAGGATCTGTACTTTAAAAAATCTTTAGGGAGTGCTTGAAATGAAGATCTGCACCCTATAATTAGTCTTGTTCCAAAACTGAACATAAAGAAAGAACAGTTTACAGCAAATGTGCATCTGGGTTAATGCTTCCAGTGTTGTTTCTTCTCTCCTAGTGTTCATGCCTAATGGAAACATGGGAACAATAATTCTCAAAACACTACTGCAGGCCAAGAACTGCTGTCTTTGACATAAATGAGCCCACCTTCAGAAGTCACTACTTCAAGAAGTAAGAGTTGGTTTTAAGCTAGCACTTTTAAATGAAACTGCAGCTTGGGTTTGTTCTGAACAGCATAAACTCGAAAATGAAACAAGGATTACATTCAGAATATTTATGAGCTGTCTGCAGAATTGAATAATGGACCAGCTTACACAGACTTTGTAAAAGTGCTTGTGAGCAGGCATGGTCTCCCACAGCTGATACCCAACTTGATTGCAGTTTCCACTGACAAAGTACATACATCTCCAAGAAACCTCTAGGTGTTTTTGCTTGGAAGAAAAATAAGTGGTCTGCAACAAAGACTCTTAAACTTTTAACAGCAGCTGCTAACTCAGAACCTCTTGAGAAGGAAGGTTAGTGGTAACATGCTATGCTGCAGAGCAAATTGCTTTCCACAACCCTCCTCTGGAAGTTACTCTAAAGGCAAAACTAGAGAGTAGCTCTTCTAGTAAGAATGGATTTTGTTTTTGTTCTAAATGTTTAAAGCACTGTTACACATAGGTGTCTACACAAGTGGCTGTCTGTGGACTGCATCTGCATAGAAAAATGTTTTCTATGTCTTTACAAGGTTGTAATCCACACAGGAGTTGTGAGCTTGATGTGGAAATGCCCAAAAACCAGAAAAAAAATTCACGTTTGTCTTCAGGGATATTTTCATGTCTTCAAACTCTTACAGAGATTGCATCACTCTCACACTTCAGAAAAGCTCCTGACATTTGAATCAAGCCTTTTTATTTGGACTGCTTTCTTTTCTCAGTAACTTAAATATTTAACTCTAGTACACCCTGAGGCACAGTTATAAAGTGACAGCTACCACAAAGTGGCTGCTTTTTGGGAATTACTTCACAGAAATTTCCTCCAGCTTTGATTGTGCATTCACATTTAAATAAAGGTACAACAACTGGGCTTAACTGGAGTCTCTCTGAAAGTATCATCACAAGGATGTGACCAGTTTGAAGTCCTGACTGTCTCTGGATAAAAGTAAAGTCCAACTCAGGGCCTTGTCTTCCTGAGGCCTTTGCAGAGCAAGTTCCAGTTCCCTCCTAACATATACATGCAAAGTACTTCCTCTTTTCAGAAGTTAAATGTACGAGCATAAATATTTTAGATTTTCCAAGATATTCTAAGCACTGAGGCACTTGTGGTGCTAATAGAAAAGGGTACCAGCAGGGCTTGGTACTCACCCCATTAATCATCAGCAGGATCAATCCGTCGTCTGTAGGCGTTCGGACTTCGATGTCAAATCGAGTCACCTGGCTGAATTTCCCCCTTCTCTCAATGTTTCTGGCCAAGGCATAGCCAGAGCCATCAAAGAAATAGCTCACAGCCCGGCTCTGAGTGAAAGCCAACTTATCTCTATGAAAAAACAAGCAAGGAAGGTTTAGTTGGCATGTACCCATTTTAATTTAGGGATACTTAAAGGCCTTTACATACTTTATTGAAATAATTGTTCTGAACTTCTGTTTCTGCCTAGCAGTGGTGAGACTGATGATTTTCTTTCAAATATTTTCTGAGAATTTTTTTCCTGAAAAATAGTGTATAGCTTTGAGGGTGCATTTAACTCCATCATGCTGTTATCCAGCGCTATGTGTAAAGGACAGTGAAATTCTTTGCTCATCCTTGTGAAGTGATAGGCCCACAGAACTTCCTCATTAGAAGCATACACAGATATTTCTATTAAGACCTTGCCCAGTTTGTACAGAAATCCATTTGAATTCTCCAAGAACTTTAGCTGAGCATGGACTCTGGTTATGCTCTGTTCTGGAGAGCAGCAGCTTGTGCTCCCTGTGGCAATAGTGTGGGAAGTACATTTTCTATATCCCAACACTTCCTGCATTTCTTCCCAGTGCGTGCTGATAATTACTCTCCTTTTCTTTCCAGTGAGAGGTTCTCCTGTTGCTGCCTGTTGTGTGAGCAAAAACCTGCTGTGTCTGTGCTAATCGAATGCAGCAGCTGATGTTCACTTCTACTTTAGGAGCTGCATTTCCCAGTTTGTGAACAGCTTATCTAAGGAATATCTGTTGTGGCTTTAAGTGTATTGCAGGAAGAAGAAAGCTCTGTATAAGCTTTGCTAGCTGGGGGTGAGACTGCACTCAAGGTGGTCAGGCCCTGACTGTCTGTGGCTGTATCCCTGGGAGCAACGTGATCTGAGTCAGGAGCAGCTGTGTCCTAGGCAAGCAGTGGGGTAAGGAGGGAGCCTGGAGCATGCCCCAGCTAACGTGGCAGCTTCCTTTACTGCCACGAAGGCATGAGCAAGATTGTGAGATAGCTGGTGGAGACAGCAGAAAAATCATAGAATATCTCGTTTTAAAAGGGTCTCAGAATTAGTCCAACTTCCTTACATGCATATATGTGTATATATATATAAATAAATTAAACTTGTCGATGCAATAAGGAGCTAAAAGCGTCCAAGTTCCTTCTGGGACAACTCAATAACACCTTCACATTTAAAATCTAAAGCAGGAATCAGCCATCAGGATGGGCACTTGTAACGAACGGGAGCGGTGGAGTGAGGCTGGGACTGTTCCCTACCTGGCACAAGGTGGCGATGTGGTGGTGTCGATGTTATAAACGTGCTTGAAGTTGTACAGGCTGATCACATCATCGTTCAGGGTAGCCAGTTCCAGGCAGCCGATGAAGCCAGGTAAATTTAGGCTAGGAGGGAGCTGTGCAGAGGACAAGGAAGAGTAGAAGGAGAAAGGTGTCACTCTTTAGTTGGGTGTTGTGAGAGCATTTGTGCCTGGGATCAGTTTTGTCCCTGGGCAATTTGCATTTTCAAAAAAATAGGTTGATGCTACTGTGGATTTTCTTCACAGTCCTTACCATGATATGGCCTTTGGGCTGTAAGTGGAAAGGGAGCACACAAATGGTCTCACAGTGAGAAAATTAGACCACATAAGGCAACTGCAAACAAAAACTTCTTTTGTAGTTTTGATGGGAGCATGCTTGGAAACAGGGAAAAAGGCTAAGGTTTGACTAATAACAGAGCTTACTCAATGTATTTGAATCACTCAGTAGATATTTCATATATAATGTATAGATATCCTTCACAGCCAGAAAGATAACTTCATACCATAATTAAAGAGAGAGAAAGAGAGAGCTCTTTAAACCCAGGAGACTGGGATTCAAAATCTGTGCCAGTGGGTAATCCTCAGTAGGTATTATTTTGAACAGTTAGCAGGATGTAGAAACTTCTTTTAACAAAGGTCACTGCAAATGGAATTTAAACAGCCACACTGGTGAGGGGGAAAATACAAAAGAATAAAGCTAACAGACCTAGACCATTCTTTTTATATTAAAATATTCTACCCTGTGGAACAGGTGATAATAATAACACCTCTTGTGCTTCAGAGTTTGATCACTGTGAGTAGCTTTTCTTCATCTTCTCATTATTTCCATTTTCTTATGAAATAATACTAATGGTAATACAGCAATGCAGAATATAATTAGCTGTAAAAGAAAATCACATTCTTATCTGCAACACAGATATATTTGGTAAATGATCCTGCTTTCTTTTTTCCTTTTGTTTCTTCTACTATTCTTTTCAATTATGTTAAGCATGAGAATTCTAGTGGTTAAGTGGTGCATTTCATACTTGCAATATATGTAACAGGGAAGCAAAAAACTTTTAGCAAAGCAGACTCTATGTTAATAAATGGAAATGCGAAGGGTCCTTTTCTAAGGGGGAAGGGACCCATATGCCTATGAAATAATACCATGAATCCTTTTCTTCCTATTTCCCTTTCCACTTTCCTTCACTCTCCTCTTTTTCCTCTGCTCTGCTCAGCTCTGGAACAGATCTGGTGGGTTCATTTGCTGGATGACTTTTTATATGTGTGTGTGTGTGTGTGTGCAGTTGTTATTTGGTCTTCAGTCCTATTCCCAGGCAGTTTGCACCCAGGGCTCAGTAATCCAAAATTTATGCCGTGGCATATATCTAGTAGCCACAAAAATGCAAAGCTCAGGAATGCATTGTGCTACTCTTTCTTTGTTTTTATGTTTTTAGGAGTGCTGCTCGTGGATCACTATTTGAGTCTTTTTAGCACCTGCTACAGTTAGCTTAAAGAATTTAGGATTCTCTGAAGTCTTTCTAGGTATGTTTTTATTCAGCCATGCGATTTTCATAACCAAGATCATTCATAGCAATTTTTAAATCCAAAAAGAGGAACTGGTATATTCACAGAAGCAGGTAAGTGAGGTGCTAATTCATGCTGGCTTTTAGGATCTAGAATGAAGCAACTGTCTCACACAGGTCTTCAGACATATTTTGCACAGGCAAACCAGTGATAATTTAAATTCAAACGAATGACTATGTTGCTAGTTTCCCACAAGATCCTAATATTAACAATACATTACTTTTCATTTTTGTGACAGTTGTTAAAGAGAAATTCTAAGCACCAAGAACTCATTAGCATTGAAAAATACTGGTAGCCTGTAAGCTTTGTTAAGTTGGACTAATGGGCCTTTGTTTATGCATGCAATTTAACAGCTAACAACCCTTCCTTTTATTACTTTTCAGGAGACTTGAACAGCAGCTCACAGAAACCCGATCATCTTACTGTATGACAAAATATGCTTGGGAAAACTTCTTCACCATGGCTAAAAGATGGAGTCCTAAACTGATAAATGACTAAATAAAGACTTTTTCTTTATCTGCCATTTCTGTGCTTAAATGGAAGTCCAGCAAGATTCGTTCGCACTATTTAATTTTTAGTAGAGAATATTTATCTGACCAACCTTGAAGCCTGGAGGCACTCCACCGACATAGAAAACAGCATTTGCAGGTTCCAAATTAAGAAGGGAGCCAGGACCGAGAACCTCACCCTTTTTGATGAATTTCTCTTCAGCTGTGCTGCTAAGACTGGGCACAGTTAAAAGCATTTTGCCGTGTCTTCCGATCCTGCAGAAAAGAATTGTAAGAGAAGAGAATTTCATGTTGGCCAGACCTACAAAAGAACAAACAAGCTTCCAACTCCAGGAAGGGTTTTTATTTCCTTAGCAAAAGACTAGTAATTAGAAGGCAAAAAAAAGGGAGGGACCACAGACACTATCTCTTCCTCCCTTTGGCTCCTTGGGTCTTGGCTCTTCAAAAGCAGAGAGAATTTCCATTTATTTTAGCAGGACTAGAACCAGGCACTGAAAATTCCTCATGGGCAGTTCTGACACAGCCCTTTCTGCTCGATTTTTCCTATTAACTCTTTGATTTTGGGGAAACACATATCACTTTACCTCTCAATTTTGATGACGCTGAAGTAAGAAGGCCAGGTGCTGACTGGCTTGGCATCCAGAGGTATCTCCACATCTTGGCCCCCCAGATTATAAATGTACACAAGGTTGTCATTTTTAATTGCAAGACCAATGTAATGCTTTGCCTAAAACACCAGTGGAGAGGGATGTTAGAGATACAATATTGAACAGGATTTAATGCAGGACATAAGTAAAGGGTAAGCTTTGATAAACTGAATGACAGCTTTAAATATTACTGAAAGCTACTTAAATAGAAGCAAAACCTTCATTCTCTAATTGGCTGCTTTCATCACATAAAACTGTACAGAAAAAAAGTCTCTGATATTTCATTTTATATCCATTTTGACTGAGGTAAATTCAAACCCTGCTGACCATAAATTAGTCATGTTCAATGGGAAGCTGTTCATCATTATTTAGTGTGCAACGTGTACAGGAAATAGTCTAAAGCCTAGGTATTATGCTGCAATTAAATATTCTGCCAAGAGGCATTTCACTTGATGTAACTGCAGTAGATATTCTTTTTAGGAAAGCTTAAAAATGAAAGCTTGCCTCTCAATAGATTGCGAGGATGATACCTGGCTTGTGAGTTGTGTTTGTTTGTTTTTTTTCTTTTCAGAAGCACAGTTTAAAGAACAGTTATTTCAAAGTAGTGATCAACAGAGTGTACAACAGCAGCACAAGCCACAGATAAAGAAGCCTGCTTATCTTGTAGGCCTGTGACCTCAGAGATTTGGAACTGACACTTGTCAGCAACATAAACTGATTAAAGCATATCTCACAGAAGCCAGGCAGGTGACATTAACTGCTTCAGAGCACCTTGGTATTGGCAGAAGAGATAGCCAGTGTGGCTTGCAGCAGTGACAATCAAAGCAGTACACTTCCAGCAGTCTAATTTGCTTTTTAGAGAGAATCCTTCATTATTTGGGGTGACAAGTCTCAAGGACAGGGGTCTTAGGAACACTTGCTCTTTGCTTGTCACAAAATCAGTGATGGTCATAGAATAGACACCTCTAATTTTGAAACACAAAGAAACAGTGTCAGGAAAAATTGAGGGCAAATAAATTTCAAAACTATTTCATTTTTTAACTTTTTAATACATGCATAAAAATTAACTGGGTTATTCTCTTACATTTTTGTTTCCGAGGTACAAAATGAATCTGTCTGGAGAGGCCGCCAGTTGTGGGTTGTCTTTGTGAAGCTTTATGTACAAGCTCATGGAAGTGAAAGATTTCAGTTCTTCCACATTGATCTTTGGATTGACTTCAACAGCTGATTGGCCTTCAAACATCATGGAAACTTGGACCTGCAGTTGCAAATGTGCAAAGTGAGATACATTTTTGTTGTCTGGGGTCATTGCTTAAGGTAAGTGTGTAATAATACTGAGCCAGCAGCCTTGCTTAATGCAAGAGTGGAGTTGGCACCCTATGTGTTGGCATGTAAAATTGTATGTTTGTAACAATCTTTTCTGAAAGACACTGTCAAGAATATGGAAGGAATTAATTTTAAAATTAATTAAAGGTCCTAATTAACTCTGCTTAAGCATATTCATAAAGAAAATTACATTTCAGTGGGAGATAGATGTGTGCTTAGTTGAATCAGGACTACATCATTATGTATGGCACATAATGAAATTCTTACACAGCGATAGAACTTCTGCCCATAATTTATTTCTTTGCTTTGGGAGTAATATGACCATTTTCTATTCATGAGTAATCCTGTTATATCACTGAATCTACAGTGATATTTATGAGATGCTAATAAAATTGTAAAACTGTTCTTTTTAATTCAAAATGCTTTCAACATAACTGAAGTAATGTTTTCAAGTTTAAATAGAGTATATCTGAATCAATAAAATACATTTTAAAGAACAGTCAAGCACTACACACAAACTGATTTTTCCTTTTCTAAATTATATTCCCACACTGTGAACATACAATAATGCACCGATTTTTTAATTTTTTTCTGAATTAATTAAAATATACTATTTTAATTTTTGACCTTGGTTTTCTTGTTATAGAAAAAAACCTCATTATTTATGTTTGGTAATGAAAGTGGTTTTTTTTCTATTTAATATATATGAGCCAAGGATTCTCTTACCCTGCAGAAAATTAATTCAAAAGAAAAAAAAAGAAAAAGAAATTCTGTCATCTCAGAAAAGCTTACATTAAATTGCTGTAATTATTACTCATGGTAATTAGCTTTGTAGGTAATATGCCTATAAATTATAGGTAATTAGGTTTTGTTGTTCTGACCATCTTTTACATTATGCCCAAATCTTTATTATCAAGTTGCTACTGCAGAACAATAGTCTATGATGAATACTAAGATAATATCAACTGCTTGCAAATAGTAACTGTAAAGATTTTAATGATCTCCATGGTGCTTTGTTCATCTGGTTTTGGAGAGGTGGCAATGCCAAGGTTTGGGCTTTTAGCACAGCTCAAGAAAATGGAGGCTACAGTAAGGTGCTTTTAATTGTTAGCCCTAGTCACCAAAAGTCCCATCCAAAAGTTTTACCTTGCTTGCTACACTCCTGGTTTGAGCAATTAACTCTCTGATCCGCTGAATGCTGGAAGAAATGTTGTTTGCTGGTGCCTTCTGTTCTACTCTGCGCAGTTTGTCAAGGAGTTGAGGGAAAACTTCTGTAAGTTTCTTCACTGCAGTTAGAAAAGAATAGACAGCTTTTTTTTTTCCTCTTTGAAACACTGGTTTTGCACCAGGAAAATTCCAACTTATCTTCTTAGGTTAACTCACCTGTCTCCTTCTGCTTTCCTAACAAGTCATAACTATGATGTATGAGAGAGATTGATTTCAGAAAGGGTAGTGATTTCTAAGAATCTAGTATTGCTAAAGGTTTTGGAAATATGTTTGCACAAAGGGGACTATATTTTCTTAGAGCTCCTAGGTAATTCTGGGAAGAGTTATCCCTATAATATTTTCCTCAAGGAGCTCTGCAAACATTAATAGTTTTAACCTTTTAATCTTCCTTCAAGACAAATAAATGTTAAGCCTAATGGCAACTGGAGCAGAAGGATAATTTGTTCAGCATCTCACTGGATATCTGTGGCTGACCTGGGAACTGCATCTAAGAGTTATGGTTCATGAGCTCTTCCAATTCACTGTAGGGGAGTTATATAGGTTGTTTTCCTCAGCTTTCAGCTGTGCATGTCTCCCAGAGGACATCACCCAGATAGCAGCAGAGGGTGCACGGGAGATGTGTTTGCTTGTGGCTCAGAGTCCACTCTCATGACAGAAACACTGCCACTTCCATGCTGTGGTAACAGGCCTGGACTGTACAATAGAAGGCCTTAGATGATGATGATGATGATGATGATGAATGTGTGCACCTAAACTGTGCTTAATACTGCCCCACTCCTTGTGATTGGTAACCTCGTCAGCTTTCTTGCCTGCTTCTGCCAGGGGTCATGAATTAGAGTCCTGGACCTTCGGTCTTTCACTGCTGTGCCTTCTGGTGGTTCATGTGTAAGTGTCATTGTTAGCAAAGGGAAATGCAGGGGCTCTCTTGTGTTCAAAGTGAGAGAAGTCCTTTCCCAGAAAGATAAGCAGAAAAATTATCAAGAAGGAAGAATAACTACTCTTAATTATAATCCAGTTTCATCACGTCAGATTCCAATGACATGCTGCCCTTTGAAGGATATTTACACATCACATCATTTTTCATCTTTAATTAAATGTAGGTACAAGTAGCTGAGTATAATGAAATGAGATTTTAGCTGCAAGCAACATGCATATAAGAAAGATTCAGCATTCAGAGTTAATTTTAATGATATAGATTCACTATAAAGGTTAAGACCAGATTTGTAGGGTTTGCAGTTAGACTTAAGGGGTTGTCAGCTTACACCCACCTGCTCTTGTGTTCTTCCCATCATATTTTTACCTTTGTCTGAGACTCACAGAAGGGCTTGTGTTGGAAGAGCCCTTAAAGATCACCTAGTTCCAAACAAGGACACCTCCCACTGTCCCCTGCTGAGAGCCCCACCTAACCTGGCCTTGGACATTCCTGGGTGAAGACTNATGACATGCTGCCCTTTGAAGGATATTTACACATCACATCATTTTTCATCTTTAATTAAATGTAGGTACAAGTAGCTGAGTATAATGAAATGAGATTTTAGCTGCAAGCAACATGCATATAAGAAAGATTCAGCATTCAGAGTTAATTTTAATGATATAGATTCACTATAAAGGTTAAGACCAGATTTGTAGGGTTTGCAGTTAGACTTAAGGGGTTGTCAGCTTACACCCACCTGCTCTTGTGTTCTTCCCATCATATTTTTACCTTTGTCTGAGACTCACAGAAGGGCTTGTGTTGGAAGAGCCCTTAAAGATCACCTAGTTCCAACCCCCCTGCTGTGGGCAGGGACACCTTCCACTGGACCACTGCTGAGAGCCCCACCTAACCTGGCCTTGGACATTCCTGGGTGAAGACTGTAGGTAAAGGGGCTAATCATCAGATATGGCTGAATGTATAGCAAGCAGAGGAGCTGGCTCCAATCACTTTGCTGTGCTTCCAGTCTGTGTTGAATAAAGACTGAAGCAGCTCATTTTAATGAGCTCTCAGCCTCATTCCCATCAACCCAGACTACAAGAAAGACTCCTTGGAGTCCTACAACTCAGCTTGTTTTTGGATAGAGTAAAAAATCTGTATTTGCCAGTCCTGTCCTGTCTCTGCTTGGCTGTTTCCGTTTGCATTTTACTTTCCAAGTTCAGTCTAGGAGTGGGCCATATAGAACTTTAGAGTCTCCATTTAGTCCTGAAAGGCCTTGTGTGCTGGGAGTTAGTAATCAGCTGTTCTATATAAAGCTTACTGTACATTAAAATATTATGATTTTAATGAACCCTCAAAGAATTATAGAAAATTTTTAGTGATGCCAGAATGTGTTAAATTTTCTACTTTAAAAAAAAACCAACAAACCCTCAATCAACTTAGAGGAAGCTTTCTTTACCTTTTTCCATTTTTAAGGCAAAAATACTGCAATCTCACAAAATGATTTAGCAAATTTCAACCACATTAAAAAAATAAAAATCTGCAACTAAATTGGAATTGTGTTTGATTCGCTGTCTTAAAGCCTGGCTTTTCTGTTTGATGTATTAAACTTGAAATGCTACTATAACATGATAATGCAAAAGTAACATCTACTAAATAACCACTAGAACTGTTGTGAAATCTCAATATAAATCTCTTCCTCTTGTCCTTTATAATGACACAGAAGGACATTGATTTCAATTTTCGTCTTTGGGATGAAGGTAAGAGGGGAAAGGAAAACTAGTCCTACCCAGTGATAAAATGCAAAAAAACCTAGAAGGGAAACTGTCAAGGAGGAGACGCCCTGACTATAACTTTTCAGACACTTTCCCCTTTCCCAGTTTCCTTCCCAAGCTGTCTGTCACTCTCTCTGCTGAAGCCCACCAGTTCCCTGCACAATGGCAATGTGGACTATTCTCAGACAGACTGCACAGACAAGACATGCTCTCACCCTTCCAAACAGGGCAGTGAACACAAGCCACCTTAGAGGGTTCACGTGCTCTGGTAGTGTTATTGCCATGAAGATCAGGCATTCTGGTGTTCCAGGCATCTGTCTGAACATTTGTTGTGACTTTCCTTTGGACTTTGATGGACATTCTTCCTGTCAGATCAACCTCTCCTGGCAGAATACACAGCTGATCTGGGAGCACTCCATCATGCCTGGCATGTCTACATCTGTCTTCCCGGGCTGTGAATCGCAGTCACATCTGTCTGGAGCACTGCTCCTGCCAGCCTCCTGTGTAGCATTGATCTCTCTTCTCAGCTATTTCCACCTGATCTTTCTGGCAGAAAAACTCCTCATCAACAAACAAATCAAATGCCTTCAGAGCAAAAATGCCATGGAAAACCTTCCTCCACAAGTGTATGAGGACACACTTTTCTGTAGGTTGCATATGAGCATCTCTCCAACAGTTTGTGGTCAGCAGGCTCTCAGGCACTTGGATATGAGCACAGTATTTTCAAGGTGATTCCCTACCTGCAAACCCACCATCACAGAGAAGACATTTTTTCCAGGCACATCACATAGGAGCTGTTCTTGTTACTTTTTTAGGGAGGTAACCACGGGAGAGCTGGGCCATTTTAACTCTGTTCACTCTTACGGAGCACCTCAAAAGCTGCTGCAAATATTTCCTCCAGTAAAACAGCTAGTATGAGCAGATTTTTTTTAATCCTGAATGTCTGCTGGCATTCTGAGCATGAAGAGCCAAATGCAGTCTGTGTTGCTGCTCTATCCACTAAGCTGGCACTGGTAAATGTTAAATGTAAATCAAGTGTAAAGGTGAATAAAATCAGAAACCTTCATGTGTAAGCTATAGCACACTGTTTCTCTTGAATGTTTTTCATTATACCATTCCCTCCTGGGAGCCCAATCATATTCACATTTGCATTATTTTACATGGGAATTAGAGACCATAGCTTAAACTGTGCTTTGCAGTGATCAAAACCATTTTACAGCAGTGGAATTCAATACAAGTGCTGTATATTAACTACACTCTTGTGGAGCTCTGTGCAGTGACTAGTGGTGAGTTTACCCATTCCCAGAGGGAGCAGTTCACTGATCCCTTTCAATGAAAAGCTCAGAGAAAAGCTCAGGCTCCAGTACTGAGTTTCCTCCAGTACTGGAGCCAGAAATTGGGATAGTGAATAGCACTGTATTTCTTCTTGTGAAGAATTTCCATACCAGTTGTTGGGAGCACTCACTTTACTAAAAATACTAGCAGTAAGGGTCTTATTGATCAGGGAATTCTGTAAATATCATGACTATTGGGATTCTACAGCTGAGAGGGAAGACTATGACTTTGGAACAATAGAAGCAATGTTGGGTTTGGTACTCATAACACCACTTGCAGTAAAATGACACTTGAGTTGTAAACTTCCTGACAGAAGGAGAAGGGATTTAGGTCAGTAGATCTGAGATTCAGACTTTCTGGAGATGGAGTCAATGGAGTTATGGACCTTCTCTGGGGCACTTTTAGGAGGCAAGACAGCACTGAACAGGTCTGCAGATGATGGTATCATCAAAAGTGTGAAGGAAATTACTTGTTCTGGATTTTCAACCTCCCTAGCCAGAAATATCTTAGGATAAATGAGCCTCCTGAGCAGAATTAAGAGTACATGGAGCAATAAATAGTGGCAGTGTAACCAAATTTTTATTCCAAATATTTTTGTTTTTAGATTTATTATTTTCTTCTGCAATTGTTCTTTTCCTTCTTTCTAGTCACTTCATTTCAACTTCATGTCTCTTTTTCTACTCTTGCCTATATCTTAATTTCAATTTTGTATTCTGCCTTAGCTTTTATCTTTTTATTTGCCTTACATTTTTCATAATAAGTTTTCCAATGTTTTCAGTGTTTCCAATAATAAAAGTGGAATTAATATGATGTTTACAAGCTTCTCCAGAAATCATCCTGCTTAAATATTTTATTTCCTCCTTTATCCTCTCTGACTCCTTTGTTTAGACTACAAGCTCATCAAGTGGGGGACCATTTCTTCTCCATGTATGTAATGCTGAGGACAAAAGGGCCTCAAGTGAAGACAAATGCCTCTCAATGTTAAAAAACAAACAAAAAAAGGCCCTAAATCACCAATCATAATAGCAAGAAGTGTTTAAACAAGCTGTTTACCATTCAATGTGACCTTGGTACCCTGATAAAAATGAATTAGAAGTCAATAACTCTTCAGCACTTAAATGTTTAAATAATTTTTGGAAGTTCCTGGGTATCCAATGTTTTAAAAATATAGTCAAGACTCTAGACAACTGCTAATTTTTGAAAAATTTCATGGAGGTAAAATGCTAGAAGGTTATATGTGATGAATATGCAGTGTAAACAAATCATACAATTTTTTGACACTGAGGAATGGCAAACTTCAGGTCACCATACCTGCATCCCCAGCTGAATGCACAGCACTGTCATATGCCTCTGAATTGTGCTGGAAGTCTTGCAGGTTTTGGGACCACAGCCTCACGTTCTCATCCATGGGGGTCGTAGCCTGAGTTACCGTCGTGGTAGCACTCACAGCCTCTGCAGTCTTCAGCTGAGCTTGCTCCAAACGCTCTCTGGCCTCCTCTACAGGAAAAAGAGGGGGAGGTAAGAAATGAACTCTTTCAAATATTCAGGTGTGTTGTGTGTCCCATCCCTCCCTCCTCTCTGTCTTGCCCATCCCTTTTCTCTTCTTCCCTCCAGTTTATATACACTGAGCACGATGTCATATGGAATGGAATATTCTTTTGGTCACTTGGGGTCAGTTGTCCTGGCTGTGCTTCTCCCTAACTTCCAGTGCATCCCCAGTCTCCTCACCAGTGTGGCAGCATGAAAAGCAGGAAAGGCCTTGGCTCTGATCAGCAGCAACAGAAAGGTCTTTGTATTATCACCTCCATGTTCAACACAAATCCAAAACACAGCCCATGCTAGTGACCGTAAGGAAAATTAACTCTACCCCAGCCAAAACCAGCACAAGATTCAAGAAGAATATTAATAATTTCAGTGGCAAAACATTTAATTTCACTATGACAATGTTAAAACTGGATATTTGCTATCTAGGTCTAGTAGTTTCAGTCAAACTCTTTTAAATGTCCACAGTGCTGAACTCTTAATAACAACTTCATATCCATATTCAAAGACAAAAGCATGCTCTTGAATGTATGAAGATAAAATATGGTAAAGATGAGGTTCCTCTTCCAACCTGTCTCTGCTGATTGCATTTTTGCAATGGCTCTCATCAGTTGGCTCTGCAGGGCATTCATCCTGGCAAAAGTGCCATTGACTTGCCAGCTGGTGTCTGCAATGGTATAACCACTACCTGTGGGGAGAAAAAGGGAGGTGCAGGCTGAGGGGTGGCAAAGTGGCATCTGAAAAGGCAAATTCAATCCTGGGGAGGTATGTAGTTAGGCATTTAGTATACCACAGACACTATACTATGGTCTCTTTTAATTTAGGACGTACTTGCACTCTTGACTTTACACACTCTAAAGGAAAAAGCAGCCCTGCAGCACCCCTGCTAGCCACAGGGTGTCTTACAAAAATCTGGAGAGCTGTGTTTCAGTCAGTACTCTTTCTCCTTGCTTTACCAGAAGTGCTGAGAATAGCTGCAGCTAGTAGCCATGAAAAGTTTTAAGGAACTCAAAAGGCCCTGAAAATTTAAAAGGTAATTCTGTAATTCTAGAGCTTTCTTTCATTTACAGTGAAGAAAGGCCAAAATACTTTAACATTTATTATTATCCTCCACTGGTTAAATACAGCTTTCTGAACACTTAAACTGCTGTGATTTTATTTTAACTGAATGACTTAATTGAGTATATTTACCAGTGAACATAATTTTGTGAGGTCACATATTTAAACAGTAGTTGTATCTGAAATGGACTTTTCATGAATGAAATAAACTACCACTATCCAGTAGGATGACAACACATGAGCTACTCAGACTGTGGCCATTTCAAGTACTTTGTGTGGTAAATTGAATCAATAACCTAATCTCTTACAGCAGTAGTTTTGCTTAGTGATGTGCTTTTGAAATTTATTTTAGTGTGCATGGCTGTAAGTTGATGGGGAAAGTAGAAAGGATGTATATTTACTGTCATGTGCTGTCCGTTGTAGCTGCATGGCTCGGATGAGAAGTTCTTCACTTCTACCTTTATGGTAAATGACCTGAGTATCAATTCCAACTGCAGCCTACAAGCATGTTCCAGAAAAGAAAGTCAGAATAATGCTTATCAAATATTCCTCTTTATTGTGTTTAATTGTGGACGACATTTTACCTGCATATAAATGCAACTGCAAAGTCACTGCAGTTTCATTTGCTTTGATAATATTTAAGACTGGCAGCTGGATTGGAAAAAAAGTCTGAAAAGCAAAATTTTCTGTTGTAAGAATGTTTAGAGAAATGTATGGTTTTCCAAACAACACCACTGAATAACAAAGATGGAGAAAAGTCCTCTAATTTATCAGCTCCAGTTTAGTCAGTGTGACTAAATGTTGCATGTTATTTAGGCACTGTGACTGTTCATTTCTGCTGTCATCTCAGATAGGTGATGAATGCTTTCACTTCATGGGGAGCTGCCTCACAGTCTGCAGTAGTGTGCTGGAAACAGAGAGCTGGTCTTGAAATCAAACAGCCCTCTGGGGTTCAGACCTCTTTAACCTACCCAAATCCTCTTGCTGTCCCACTCATAAGTTGCTGGTGAGTAGCATGTATACAGATTGGTAACTATAGGCATACAAAAAGTCTGTGTAAAGTATTTTAGAACAGTAAGGCCAGAGACAAAATTAGCATCCTTATCTTTACACTGAATGTATGAGTGGGCTTTGTCCCATTTCAGCCTGATTTTCTATGAGAAGCAGAGATGTGTTGACCACATTTCCTGCTACATGGCACTGGGTGAAGTAGGAGGACTCAAGCACTAAATGCAAGCTCAGGTTCCTACAGGAGCAGGGAGTTGTCTGTAAATTCAGAGAAACGTCTCAATGTGAGTGACAACATGGAGCAGCATCACCCTTTGGGATAGGGACAGAAGAACCTCTTGTGTCTTTTCAAATACCAGGGAACTTCAGACTGGAAGAATAACTAACTATGTGGGATTTAATTCACAGGAAAAAATAAGGAAAAAAAGTGCAGTGAGAAGTTCAATGCTGCCAGTTAAGCTAAATATGTTTTTTCTTTACACTTAGGTGCCTGAAGTCCCTGAAGCATTGTAAAGTAAAAGCTGGTACTATGAAAATTACTTACATCCTTGACCCGGTTCGTTGTGTTCAGTGCCAGCAATGCAACTTTATTGGCTTCTTCGATATAACCAGCAATGTTTTCATACACATTAGAGGCATTGATTGCCCTTTGAACCAGACCATTTGAATCAACACCATACAAATTCCTGTTAAAAAGAGAGCAAAGGGTGAAAGAAACCAAAGTGAACCAAAGTAGTTTCTGACTACATAATCACATGCATAAAGGTACTTGGCCTAAGTGGTATTCTCCTTATTGTGCTTGACCAGACTGAAGCAGGTGAAAGCTGCATGATAGAAGGCACTTTCCAGTCATTTAACTCTGAGAATTTTTCCCTTGACATTTATGTGAGCAGCAACAACTGACTACTGAGCTTTTACCTTTTTTTAAAATCTAGATTAGATGTTCCATAAATTAACAGAAAAACAGATCTATCAGTAATCCTTCTTTAGGAATAATTCAGATCCATGAATGGAAAGACCTGTGTGTGCCAGTGACCAGGACAGCTGTGTCACTGACCTGTTTATATTTTCCAGTGGTAGGTTGGAAAAGTGGTAGGTTGGAAATCAGATGAAGAACTACCCTGAGTCATGAAACTTTGCAGGAAGTTAGATTTAAAAACTGAAAGGAATTTGATGGCATGGTTTTGATCTGCGTATTAGGTGATAACTGGTCTTCAGGGGAGATTCCAAACAGAAGATAATTCAGGGCTCAACATTCATCTGTTAACAATTTTGAATAAATACTATTTTTTAATGTTCTGGTGATTAGCAAGTTTCAAACTATATGTTAAATATAGATTCTAAATATAGATATATTTGCACATGTGTGTGCATTCACTTCAAAGTGTTTGCATACAGAGGGATTATTAAATTTCCAGATTCAGCATTATTGCAAGAATTTTCTGCTAAATTCACTTAAGGCAGAACAATAAACTCTATCAACTAAAAGCCTAACAGGCTAATAAAGCAAACCTATAAAACTAAGATGTTTTGAAGACAGGCTAAATGTTTTAAAGGATTAAAGTTTCACTGCAGAACAATCTTCTCAACAAATAATAGAGTCAGCATATTTCCATGTGGATATTTTGTAATTACTTTTGTTTGCTTTTTGTTAAATTCCTAATCTGTTGGACTTGGTAATAATTTCTAAATTACTTTGGTAAGGGAGGAAGGCTAGCCATATGGGGTATTTTCTTTCAAGTTAGTCTGCTGCCCCCAGTTAGCTGATCTCAGACTGAACACGTTGCTTGGTTTTCATGTTTCTGTAGTTTGTGTGGCATTATAGAACAGTTTCAGATGTCAGCTTTATACAATTGCATAAAAGAAAACCATCTGTTATTTTCTTCCTCTATTTTAATCACCTATCTAGGGCATATGAATATTGAGAAACAACTGGTATTTAGATAATATACTTGAAGAGTAGTTTTAAGCTTATCTTCCAAAAGCATATGCCCATGATGTTACTTAAGGTAGAATTTGATGACATATTTTATTTAAGAATTCATTTACAGCAGTGATTTTTTCAGTCCCAATTGCAAATAATATCCCACATCACAAATAAATTAACTTTATCTAGAAGTGATTTTTTAGTGAATTGATGCAATGTTGATGCATTTACTCTCTTCCAGCAAAATAGAAAGACAATATTTTTTTGATGTTGTTGTGATCTAATTTCATTGGGACAAAACTTATTGAGCATCAGAACTATTCCATCTGTAAAACTGTTCTTGGAATAAAATTATCTCAAAGCTCATTTCGTGCCCTGTAATGCTAAACATTTTTTTAACGTAAATGAACTTACTTACATGAGCAGTTTCTGCAGACCCCATTTAATCTTGCCTGTATTATTTTACCTTTCACTAATCTACCTTTCCTATTCTTTTGCTATAGGACTAGGACAACATGCCCAATTAGACTAGAGAGAATGTCATGCCAGAGATATGTTTATTCTTAAAAACATTTCATTGATTTTGCTTAGCTCAACCTCAGCTGTCCTCTGTGGACCTTCTAACTAACATGAGTTAACACGGATTTGTTTAGTGCCTGTTTGTTGTCACTGTGTTTCTGCTTGTCCTTTCAGCTGTTCAGTGAGTGGCTCTTGTATGAACAGAGTCTGCTGAAGTTAAATTTTACCCATCCAGCTCATCAGCAAATCTTCTTAGGCTGTGTGCATGATGCATGGCCTTTTCTACCAAATCATCATCAAACAGGGACAGATTGGCTATTTTTTCTTGCAATTCCTTTTTTGCTCCATCTATTTCTGCGTAGAACCCTGAGGCATTCTGAACAAAACAGGGAAGAAAGGAAAGAGGATGAAAATTGCAAAAAATCAAGTCTTTATTTTGATTTTTATGTTTTATTTTACCCTTTATGTTATTATAATGTTCCTTTATTTCTGTTATAGTTATTTTATTTTACATTTTTAAGAGAAAAAGAGGAAAGATCTAATGGTGAATGCCAATATGGAGACAAATGCAGGAAGATAAAAATGAACAAAAATTCCAGAAATCATTTAAGAAGATATTAAAGAGAGATGCATAAAATAAAAAAGAAAGATGGTGAAAGTCTTACTATATATCTTGCATGTTTGCTCCAGAACTGTGCCAATGACAAACCTTTCAGAGTGAAGTCCCCTTTCTGCCTGCTTGCACAGAAAGATTCCTCATGCTAAAACAGCTTGGATTAGTCTAATTTGTAAATCATTCCACCTAAATACCACCTATGTGAGTACAGGCAGTGTCCCTTTGCCTTAGCCATGTTTCTACCTTACATGAAATACTGGTGGAAAGACCAAATGGGCCTGCATTCACCTTCTCTCCAGTACACAAACTTGCTGATATGTTTGAAGACTATAAATGTGGCAAAATGTGATTATAATGTGTTTCAAAATCTGTGAAAAAGGATGAAACTGAGGGAGGGAAAAAGGATGAATGAGTGAAACATGAAAATACTTGTTGCTGCTGAGGATGGACAATGTGTGATGTTTGCACAGTACTTCCTTCCCTGCAGTGTGAACATCCTCCTTGGGGAGCCCAAAGTGATAAACTGCTGCAATTAGTTCTGCACAAAACACCAGAGAAAAACCCCAACATGCTGCTTGATCACAGGGATGGTTACAAAGTAAGCTGTCTTTCTGTTTTCTCTAATTACTTTATCAAAGAAAAATTAATGACTTTTGATGTTTGCTCTTGTGACGAGAAGTGGGCTACTGTGACCAAAATGAATGCTGGTGAAAATTTTTATTCTTTCTTCAATAATTTCAAAATTTTAAAATAAATAATGAAGAAAGAAAGCAGCTTTGGTAAATATTTTAATCAGCAAATTCCCAGTTTTATTTTCTTCCTCCTTTCATATAGAAGCCAAATGCCTAAAATTTCTAAAAATTTCCTTCAGCACTGCATCTAATTCAAAACACTGAATGACAGTCTACAGTTCCAGAAAAGGATTTCTATACAATAAGCTGTTTATAGATGCTTGACACAGTGCCCTCTTTTAATGTTGATATCTGAGATCTTTAGCGTTCTTCCATGTTCACTTGTAGGCACTAGGAAAGAAATTTAGCATATAATGCAGTCTTTTACCAGAACACCTTTTGGCAGATGCTTGTAATGAAATAATTAAGGACTCTTTAGCAAAATCTCTCATTAAGCTTTGCCTACAGAAAGGTCTCCTCATAACAGAATTTTTTTTAGGCAGTAAATTATAATTACAGAGCCTTTCATCCAAGAAAACCATCTACATTTTCAGGGAATATTAACCAGTCCTTTACTGAATCAGTGTAAAGAAAGAGAGTTTTTCCATCAATGATCTAAACAGATGACTTCAAAAAATCAGGATGTATCATTTAAACAAACCACTGAGGCACCTACCTTTATTACTTCACTTAACTCAGAGTTGACCTTTTGTGGTCCTTCCAAAATAGTTGTGGCACTGAGCAGAATGCTGTTCACTTCATCTATTTGCTCTTTCATCTTCTCATGTTGTTTCTAAAAAGAAAGCTCAAAACATAAATCACATCCAATACTACTTGTGCTTTGATAAAATGCAGTGTTACAATTTTTGTTAAATTTACTAAAGTTAATTCAAAAGATAGTGGTGAACTAAATAGATTTTAGACATTATCTGAAGTCTGATTTTCCTAGACACCTCTAATTGCTACATATTATGATGTGAAATTTTTTTTGTGAAGAAAATTGGATGATTTGTAAAAGAAAATTAATTTCATTTTATATTACAGCATAAGAAGCTATTGGAATGAAGCATTATTTGGTGTGCAGCAGAGACATATTAAACATGAATTTTTCATAGTCATCTGGAGACTTTTTTTCTGGAGTTGTTTTTAAATCTACAGTTTAGAGATCTCTTTTCCTTGTCAGTAGTAAAGCCAATGTGAACAATCTCTTTTGTACAGCATCTGCCCCCATTGTGAGGAATAATGGAGATCCAAATGGTTAAAAACAGTCAACAAATGCAACTACACACTTCAGGCTTGGCTTCATAACTGTGAGACAAGCTGCAGCTTGGCACTGTAATTATGAAACAATGGAACAACAGAAGAAGCTTTGTACTTAAGGATCTCAAGCTCTTGTAAAAGGATTCAAGAAGAAAAAAGAAGAAAAAGGATTCAAGAGGAGCACAACTGATTTCCCTATTGAATTCTTAGACCTTCCATATCAACATGAACTTCAGCACTGCAAAGTTCAAGAACTCAAAACTCAGCCACTGGTGCTATGAAACCAAGAGGTTGGCCTGAATTTGCAAGATCATTCTTCAAATCACAAAATTGCTTGCTAATGCCCTCTCCTTCAGAATCCAAATAATTTCAGCCACTGAAATGAAAACAGTTTGCTTCAAATGGCCGCAAACAGTTCTTTTTGTAATTTCATTCCTTGCTGAAAAAATAAATGAGAAGATTTAGGTGGGATTTTCTGGTTTTGCATTCCTTAAAAGAAATGTAAGAAAACAGAGAAAGAGTCACAGAACTGTTGTGAAGAGAAAAATAATTTCTTTTTTTGGCTGATGGCTTGGGTACTTTTCTGGGATATGCAAAGGTGAAAATTCAGTTTTCTCATCAGCCATGTGGGATTTGAACCTGAACTTACAGGCACAAATGCCCCACTTCCATGCTGCAGGGGAGAGGTCACCTCTGAGCTCTCCTCCAGAGTGATTACTTTGTTCAAAATCCTGAAACTGTCCATTTGGACAGGACACAGGGACAATTGTGAATTGCTAAGCTAGCAAGTTCACCTAGCAAGT
Source organism: Notiomystis cincta (assembly GCA_013398075.1). Lineage (NCBI taxonomy): Eukaryota > Metazoa > Chordata > Aves > Passeriformes > Notiomystidae > Notiomystis > Notiomystis cincta. The sequence goes on from VZRX01017070.1 coordinate 1,197,948, forward strand.
AGGAAACCCAATTTCAAGGTACTTATTGTGGAGTAATTAGACAATGGATTTGTGCTTGAAGATTCAAGGACAATTGCCCACTCTTCCTGAAAATGTGGGGATGCATTTTTTTTTTAAAGTGGTTCAGAGGAAGTTTGGATCAGACAAGTATGAATGCACTCAGAACAGGACACAAATGTTGTTCAGAGTCTTTATAAATAATTGTTTTCTTAGAATATAATTAGTTTGATGAACATGAGGCCCTCCCACACTATAAGTCAGGATGTAATTGGATGAAATACTATTTATAGCAGCCATGCTACATGAAATTTCAAGCTTCTTGGGTTTTACTGTACCCTGCCTTTCTAGCCTAGGCATAAGTATCCATCTCTTCTTTGGTCTGATGAGGCATGACATGCCAAAACTTCTCATTCACTGTCACTCCACAAACAGATAATAGTAGCTTGCACTTCCACAAGTTGTTTCTTAGAACTGAAGAGTCAAATTTATCCTGCTGAGTGGTCCAAGAAATTCTTTTTTGGTGTGGTGATTCCTGAATCTAAATTGTGTGCAATCTACTGTTTTAAGCAATGGCAGAGATGGATGGTTCCCAGCCAACACTTATGATAAATGTAGTGCACAATACCTCCTGCCTCTGGAGCCTGGCTGTGTTTTCCCTGTTTATATCCTCCGTTTGTACAACATAGTCAAGTGCCTTGTCTAATGCCTCCTCCAGGTCTGACAGCTTCACATCCTGTTCGCTGAGCTGCTCCAGCACATCAATTACCAGGGATCTGGTGTCATTGTACTTCTCGTGAAATGCTTCAATTTGCTGTAGCACTGGGAGAAAAATAAGAGGCAAATAAATCCAAAGCTTGGATTTCTGACAAAACTTACCTATACAGTAATTTCTGTTGCTGTTACTCAGGCAACAGTAAAACACATTTTGTAAAGCTCACTTGAGGGATCATATACCTAGATTTTAATTTTCCCTCCTCTTTTGAGAAGGCAAATGCCTCTCATTTTACTATTTCATTTTAATCCTATTAACTCCCCCTCTGAAATATATTTTATTAAAAGAAACTAGGCCTGCCTTTCCCTACTTTTCATTTGTTTTTCATTGTTAAACCTGATGTGGAGAAGACAGTCTTTATCCCTCATGTTCTGACTCATGTTCACTAAGCTGTGACAATTAGGCTGCCACTCTTTCCCATGCCAGCAGTTTTTCTCTCTCTGCTGGTGCTCACTGTCCCTATAGCAGAGCTGGCAGGGGGGAAGACGTTCACATGAGCAATTCCAGCCCTGCCATGAACCTTCCTAAGCAGCTCTTGTTGAGGTACTGCAGTGCACAGGCACACACAGACACACAGACACACAGACACACCTTTTTCTCCCCATTCTGCTGTGGGAAGCACCAAGCACCAGGAGGGACTTGGGTCTGGAATTTGGAAGCAGCAGCATCTCCAACACACCAGCTTCTGCTTGCCAAGTGCCTGCTGGTCTTCCCCAGGGGCTCAGCAGTACACCCAGAGCTGCCCAAGACCTGCCAGCTGAGCAGCCACACGTGGCTGAAAGGAAAACTGACTTAAAACTCACACTCCTCTGCTGCATTTTCCTCCTTATCTGCAAGTTGCCTCTGATTAGTGAAAGGCTTTCGGCGTTTGATCTCCTTCAGCATCTCCTCAGCCTCACTCCGCTTCTGGGCAATTTCTTCAGGGCTCAGCTCTTGTTGAATTGCATAGTATTTTGACTTGCTGCTGATTTCTAGGGGGAAAAGGGAACAGATGGTCCATTCAGTATGACTACAGAGAAATAAATACCGTGGACTACTTTTACTTTAGTGAATTGTGATGATACTGATGGCAAAAGAAAGTTTTAATTTTCTTCAACTCCATAGTAGATAATTATTATGTTTAATCCAGTCTTAAAATTAAACCTGTAAATAAATCGCACTTTCTGGCATATGTGGAGGTCTCATCAGAAGAGGATGGGATTAAGCAGACGTGGGTTGTGTACATTATTTGGCTTGACATTTCTTATAGGCTGGGATAATAATTTTATCTTGAGTTCTGTGGCATGTAGCAGGCTGGGGCTTTCATCTAGGATCATGGTTTTGAAGTGCTGCTGTTTATTAAATAATAACAAAGCTAAGGAGACTGAAGTAACCTCATTTTCCATCTGCAGAAGTCTCAGGCACCCTAAGGAGGTAACATATGGCTTCTGGCCTCATACTGCCTAGCTGGTTTGGAGATAGATACTATTTCAAGGTTTTGGTCTCAGTTCAAAAAACATTGTTGTATCCCTGCAGCTGAAATTGAGTTTACCCATTCCCAGTGTAATCATTACAAAGTTTACTCACTTCTCACTCCCTGGCCTTGAATACCAATCACCTCCTCTTTTATGCCCTGTGATGTGTGTGCCTTTGGCTAATGCTTGTCACTAGCTTTGTGGATAACCCAAGCTGGCCAAACCAGCACTGTTCTTCTGGAAGATTTTTATAAAAAAGAGATGTGTAATTGTGGCACCACTGATTCTTTGGCAGAGTGTCTCTGCATGCCTGCTCCTGCTGGGCCCTGAGCTCATTAGTGAAGCTTTAAAGGCTCACAGTGAGCAGTAAGTGATCATGACCAGGCTTCCATGGATTTCTTTTTCCTTATGTTGGCCCATGTGTGTGTGTGTGTGTGTGTGTGTGTGTGCACCTTCTCTTCAGTAAAGAGTGGATGGCTTCTACATGGGTGATGCCTCTGTAGAAGAACGGTTTTGAGCATGGTGGGAATAATTTTCACCTACTTGTTTCCAACTGTTTTAATTCTATTCACAGCTGTGGACATGGCTGCTTCTATAACAGCTTAACGTGATTGTGTTATTTGTGTGCCAAATTTGGTGCATATCTGCCTTATGTGTTCCTGTCCTGCTCCAAACCAATTAATGACACAAAAGGATGATCCAGAGACATCAACCATGATTGTTAGTGATGTACAATGAGGTTCATGTTGAGTCTTTTACTCAATAATTGTAGAAATAAAATGTGATGGATGGCCAGACAGTCAATGGTGTTTTAACATCAGAGGTGTAAAAAGACAATACAAATGTAACATCCTATGAGCCTGGTCTTAGTCTGCCTCTTTTGTGTGACGGGACATATTAACCATGTTTCCTGAAAGAAAGTAATATATGCACCCATGGGAGTAAGGATAAGCAAGGATAACAGTTGATATGTAACCACCCTTCCTTACACAAGTTGCCACATGGCTTGCAATAGCTGCCAAGATAGAACAACTCAGGTCTATAAATCAGATATTTCCATTGGAAAAGGGCTGTTTAACCTCAACTATCAGTCAGCACTTCTATTTTGGTGCCATAGACAGCTTTTGCATACTGTTGGCTTTGCTGAAGACTGGGGGAAACCAGTGTGTTCTGCAGCAGGATGGAGGCTTTCATGTCAAAGGTGTACAGGGGACAGGGGTGTTTTTGAGTACATTGATTTGGGGTTTCATTGCTTTCTGCAGGTACTGAAGAAGAAGAAGCAATTGGTTTAATCTCATTTTTATATTTCAGGAAGATAATGGTATGTCATAGATATTCCAGATGAAGATGATTATCTCTGACTAGAAAATCTTTTTTAAGTGCAGTTGTGCTTGAGAAGGTGTTCACTGTTGCCATAAATTACATACTGCCCTATATATCAAAAGATTTTCCTTGGATATATAGGACAGTAAAAATTCTTGATGATCCATTAATACATGAATGTTTCATTAATATATTTTTGACACTGAGATGAACCAGAAACGAATCTATTTACCTTCAATGTTATCTCTTATATTATTGAGCTGGTGCACAAGCTGAGAAGCACGGTTGTTGATCTCCGTGGTTTCCTTCTGTACCAGTTGGCCTTTGCTGGATGCTTCATTTCCCTATGAATAAACCATGAGAGGTAAACATTAGATTTCTTTTTGGATGTGAGGATGAGCAGTATAAATACACATTTTGCTTTCTCCTGGTGAGCACATGGAAGTCCTTTTTATCATATAAAGTAGTATTTAAAGGCGTTCGAAGTGAGGATGAGGATCTGTCTTGTCAGTGTTTTCAGAACTGCAGAGTGAGAGATTAAAATCTGTCCCATATTTATCCATCATTTGCTGCAATCAAATTTTCATAAATTATGTACAGTTGTAAAACTCTGTCTGATGAGTGTCCTAGGCATTCAGTGGAGCTGGCTCATTTTGCTGGGTATGACATTTCCTGAATAAGCAAATAGAATGAAGAAAAAGGTGTCAAGCTCCCAGCTGTTTTTAGATCTGTGTCTCCCTCTGATCCCCAGCTCTGCAACTTGTTAAAAATAAGAAAAAGCCCGAGGACTGAAAATACTCTGAAAAGCATGAACACAGTCCTGTTCTACACTGTGTTGAGGTCTGCACTCTGCATTGTGTTTACTTATTTAGGGTTTGTGGAGGCCCCAGATGGCATTTGAAGACAGGGCCACAGTGGGCAGCACCACTAAAAGGGATGGGCATAAGGACAAAACAAATTTTAAGGGTTACAAGACTGATAAAACAAGTGTAAGGGTTAACAGAAAGGATTCTGGTTCTCATCTTCCAAATATTCAGGATCAAGTTACGTGCTGTTTTACTCAAAACTCAGCCCATGCACACGTAGGGAGTTACAGGAGTTACATTTAGCAAGAGGATTTGTCTACAGTTGGTACAGTCACCCTGCCCTTGTGGTTTAGATCAGAATCTGCACCCTGAGATATGGGGACATGCACATAAAATGCTCTGAACAGAAAATGCTGCATATCTCTGCAAAACCCATTCAAGGCCTTATCACTCATTTTCCATAAATGTGCCATGAAAGAGCAAAGAGCTCAATATTATTCAGAGTTATAGTGGTCTTCCACTGTCAGAGTCTGGAGTCATTATTTCCCTGCCTTTACAAGCAACCACAAGTATTGATGTGGAACTAGCTTTAGAAGTAATCAGGGAGAAAAGGCCAGAGGAAACACTGAATTTATTTGTTCAGGGACAGTAAAATTGAGGAATGAGGTGAGAAATCCCCAGATAGTACTGCAAATGAAATGTTATTATCTAAACTCACTAAATATTCATAGAAAACCTAATGCCTTAATCATGCTGCCCACCAGCTATGGGGAGGGACATTGAGGCATGTGAGTCTTGACAGATATTCACAGGTACAGAGCAATGAGTGTGACTTGATTTAATCAAAGCTCTCTTGACACAGGCACAGTCTGTATAAATCTAATGGGCCCTTTCTGCTAAGTAAGTTTTGATTAAAAACACACAACCCAAAATTTTCTCTTCCGCTTTCCTTTGTGTTGCTTTTTTTGCCCAGTACTTGCTCCTGTATTTGAGTTTTAGTTTAAGGTATAATTTTAATTTGTCTTGGGAAGGAATTGGTAAAGTGAGTTTAAGGTCTGGCACTTTGCAATAAGCATGAAATATAATCTAGTTCTATGACAGCTGTGGCTATCTGATAATAGCACAGGGTGATGTATTTTACTAATATATGTATATGGTAGAAACAGAAAGATGTTTAATATTATCTTTTTAAAATAGAGCATAAGCAATTTTGAACCCTATTTCTTCTCTTAACATATATCATAGCAGTATTATTCTAGGATGCAATGAAAGTGTTGTGGGGGATGAGAGCTGATAACCTTAATTTTGTAGCCTGGCAGCTAGATGTGGATGCAACATTTATGATTATAATTGTGTTAAAAATATCTTGAGTGCTGATCAAGCTCCCATCTCAGTAGGTACATGAAAAACCTTTTAAACTGGCAGTTTTAAAATATATTGTGAAATGTCTAATTGATATGAATTTAATTTTAAGAGAGCATACATGTAAAATAGATATAGTACAAATGCTCTCGAAATCAATCTGCATTAGTTTAGCATCAGTACTTCAGTGAATTAGAAATCAAAATATGAATGAGAAAGGCAATGGGTCTATATCAAATCAAATATGTTGTGTGATAGGTGGGAATTTAGATCCTGAGGGGAAGCATTTTGTGACTGGTGACAAACCTCCAACCACACTCAACACACTTTTTACCTCCTTCCTTTTCTGTGAAGAAGACCTGATAAGTCATTTATGCTTTTAATTCAGATTTAAAGTAGAAAGTTATAAAACAGAAATAGAGAGTTCCTCAAGCTGTAGGGCACACCCCCTCTTGTTTGGTGAACCTAGAGAATCAGACTGGATGTTAAGAAATGTTTTGTTATGAAGAGGGGTCAAACACTGGAACGAGTTTCCTCGAGAGGTGGTTGATGCCCCATGTCTGTCAGGGTTTAAGGGGCATTTGAACAATGCCCTTAATAACGTGCTTTACCTTTTGGTCAGCCCTGAATTGCTCAGTCAGTTGGACCAGATGATCATTTTAGGTCCCTTCCAACTGGAACTATTCTATACTTGCCTCTTATGCCAACAGGTGAATATGACAAAGTGCAAACCCTCAGATCTTTGGCAGAAGGCTGTAACCAAACCTGTTCATCGAGTGTTTCTGCTTCTCTGAGGAGATCATTCATCTCATCTGCAGCATCATCAACCTGAATGGTCCAAAGCATAGCATGGTTCTTTTTCTTGGACATTGCCTCCTGTGTGTGTGGAAACAAAATCAGTGCATCTGAAAATAAACTCCTTCTCTAGTGAGGGCAGAAATTTATAGGAACATAGTGGAAATTCAAAGATTCAAACTACATGCACAAACTGAAACAGCATCAATGTTTGTACCTGGAGATGAGTGGTGGTGAGGTTCAGGTCATTCAAACGCCTTTGAGCTGCAACACCTGTAGAGATGCTCAGTAAAGTGGACTTGCTTTCATCGATAGACAGAACTGACAGCCGGATGTCATCTGTCAAATCCCAAATGCATTTATCGCAGCCTGATAAGAAAATATGACAGCATAATTTGTCTTCAGTGTTTGTGTCAGTTAACAGCAAATATCTTAAATTCATGTAATAGTGCTCCTGACCCATGGTGTTCCCTCTCTTTGTCACTGATGATTCCTGATGGATACCCCTTTTTCCTTCACTTTCATCCTCCCACTTCCAAGGTCCCACAGTACAGTTATGATTCTTCCAGATGAGCAGCCAGATGGGACTGCTCAAAGAGGCTGCCACAGGGGTTCTGTAATCAGTTGGGAGAGAGGGAGAAGTATTTCCTGGCTATTCCCTAGGCTCTACATGTTTGTGGCCTGAAGAACAACAGATGAGGGTCAAAAAAAACAACTGCATTTTGTCAGAACCCCAAACTCTGTATTTAAAATTTAGTTGTATGAGAAATCAGGATGTCCAGCACATGGGCTCTTGGCTGCCTACTTGATTATGAGGACAACTTCTAAAAACACAGCTATAGCATGCTTGGAAAATGCTTGTGCAGAACTATATCCTTGTTCCTACTGAATGATTGCAATGCCACCTTGTTTTTAGTGACACTGGTGCCATCACTAAATGCAAGAGACTTTAGGTGAATGTGAAACACTGATTCCTACAGCTCCTTTGCTTGATATTTTAGCAGGTCTCAAATGTTTTCTTTCTGGTTGCACTTCAGGCACATGACCCCTCTTCTTGGGAGCTGGTTTAGGAACCCATGCGTGTTACATGCTCTGCATTATATACAGGTATAAATATACTAACATTTAAAAAATACTTGTGGTTACCAATAATTACAACATACTACTCCTGGAAACTCCCCAGGCTTCTATCATTAGAGTATGGGAGATAGTGGAAAAGGAACTGACTGATGGATATATGCCAAGTTGTCAACAGCAACAATCCATATTAGATGTTGTGCTGGCTTTGACTGCAGTAATTTTCTGCACAGTTAATTTTGGTGGCTAATATGTGGCCATGATTTGGATTTGTGCTGAACACAGGGATGTAGAGATGTTTTTATTGTTGCTGAGCAGGGCTCACACAGAGCCATTTTGCTTCTTGTACTGCCATACTGGTGATGAGGCTGTGCTGGAAGCTGGGAGGAGACACAGCCAGGACAGGTGACCCCAGCTGACCAAAGGAATATTCCAGACCATGTGACATCATGCTCAGAAAATGGGGGGAAGAAGGAGAAAGGGGAGGACATTTGGAGTGATGGCATTTGTCTTCCTGAGTAAATATTATGCATGGTGGGGTCTTGCTCTCCTGGAGATGGCTGAATGGGAAGCAGTGAATTAATTCATTGTTTTGCTTTGTTTACAAAAGTGTGTGTGCCTTGTGTGTTTTCTGGCATTTACCCTTCTGATTCCCTCTCCTGCTGGAGTGAGTGGCTGCATAGCTGATGGGGTTAAACCACAACTAGAAAATCATAAATTATATGCAAGATGTCGCAGGTAAAGTTGTGAGGACAGTTTTTAGGGCCAGAATATTACTTTTCAGGCAGTGTGTCTCAAAGTCTACGCAAGTGGCTTTGGTGATACTTCCCTACTGCTCTGCAGTTTGTACCTGAATGTGCAGTCCCTATCAGAGAGCTGGAAATAGGCCTGTGCTCAGACAAGTGTGTGAGAACATGCTTAAGTACTCAGTCAGCAGCACATTGTGTATACTCACACACTTAAGTGCCCTGTGGGACCACGGTCAAAATCCTGAGCCCACTGGAGTACCAAGCTCTCAAGTTAGTATTTGTAAGCCTCTAAATATAAGAGCAATATTAACTTTTGGTGTTTTCATGATAGTTTTCTTACTGATGGTCGGGCAGTCTGTGTCAGTAGAAACTTCAGGACTGTCTGCAAGGCATTCTCCAGTCTGGCTGTCACACATTCTCCCTCCACAGTTACATGCTGGGGGAAAAAGAAAGGACTTTTGAAAGATGAATCTTCAAAATGTGCAACTTCCCCTCCCAAGACTAGTGAAGTTATTACACTTAGGATTGTGTGTGGATATTCAAACCAGTATTGAGAACTTCCAGGATCGATTTTCCTTTCAGTGCATAGAAAAAGGTGTTTATTGTACTGCTCAAATTCAAACAAATGAAAAATGGAGTGGAAAACAGAATGAGAGCACCTCTGTTGAAACTACTTGTTTAAAGCCTGGTCACAAGTAGAGTCAGCAAGGCCAGGGTTGCCCAGAAGGGCCATTGTGCATCATTATCTAGAGAGGGTGACATTTAGGAGATGTATTAAGGAAATCAGGGCAACTAAAGTTAATTATTAGTTACAAATCTCTCCACAGCCCTGGGGAATTTATCAGCACTCTGTCAGGCTGTCACTAAAAAGGCTTTGCAGCTATCAGAGATTGATAGTGGACTCCAGTTACATCATCAGCTTGAACATATCAAAAAGTAAATATCTCCTACCACTTACCATGAAGAATTAATGACGTTTTACATTTTTTCAAACTTGAGAAAGCAACATTTTTATTGCCAGCACAAGTGGCTTTTTAAAAACTCCAATTTTTAATCTAACATCTCTAAACCTCTTTCAAGGTTTAATTGGCCTTTTAAAGGATATTATTTTAAAGATTAAAATATTCTTGGAACATGCTGATACAATAACTAAAACTCAAGCAGAATATAGGAACAGCAGCAATCTATCTGGAATTTATTTTGCTCTTGTGATTCATGGTTTCAGCAGAACCTCATACAACAAAATATTTTACTGCCTTTTTATTGCAGCTCGTTCATTGTTATCTATGAATTGCCCAATTTCCCATTGCACATTCAAGGATTTGTCAAGTGAAAATATGTAATTTCACTTCAAAGACAACATCATGCACTAGCGTCAGAATAATTTTGTGTAAGTGGACCAGTATTGTAGAACTACTCAGTTTTTGTACTAATGTAAGAGCAGAAATTGGTTATGAATTTTCTGATGCAGTCAGTATTCTGACCTTATCACAATCTGTGCCTGCCAGCTTTTGGATCTGCAATTATTTTTAATTTGTTATCTTTTTTTTTTAAAGAAATGTGAGAAAATTATCAGTTGAAAGTAGAGATTTCTCTTGACCTCCACCATGGGGACCAGGCTATCCCTAGGTAGCAAGATTAAGTTAAAAGATTAAAATTTCGATGAGATGCTCAAGAAAATAAAATTGTGTATTCTTATTTAAATGAATACCTGTGAGTCTGCTACATAAAATCTTATAGCAAATTAATTTCAAAAGCAGTCTGGACCATTTTTCAACTACTGGTTTAAGAGGTACCACATTTTTAGTAGGGAATGAAGACTTTCAATGCTATCATAATTTGCTAGTGGGGAAAGCTTCTAAGCTTACCTTTATTTCTGAGGGCCATTTGTGGAGAGCTTTAAGTATGTCTAAAGGATATATGATTAAAAAAAAAGTATTTAAAAGCAGCTGAAAACTACAGTTCACAGCTACCCAGGTTTTGTCTTCCGCTCGAAAGAAAAAAAAGATGATTTTTGATTGATTGTGCTGTTTGTTCATTTAGTTCTCTTGACTTTTTTTGCTTTATATACCCTCTGAGACACTCTGTGGAAACCATGTATGCAGACTGTCTTGATTAGTACATCAGTTTTGTTTCTCTATTTTTGGTTTAAAGAAGATATTTGACTTCTTTCAGAAGCAATTCTAAACAATAGTTCCCAATTTTTCTATAAAGCCAAAAACAGCATCAGCTTTCCCTGTGAACTACAGGGATATTTTGAATTTCATGGATGTATTGATGTACTGCAATCTACACAGTTCTGTCAAGCACAGCACATTTTGGTGCTCAGCAGAAATGAAGATGAAACGAGAAGCATGTAATTCTCTGAAACATAGTACTGCAAAATCAGGATTTTCTAGAGTGAACTCCAAGATTAAATTCACTTCTGAAAAGAGAAAAGCTGTACCTCTCACAACATATTCAAGTGCCCAAGCACTTTTTATTTCTAGCAAAGATCAAACACTGCAGGAAATCTGCTAACGAAGAGAATTACCATGCTAATTTGAAGTGTGTGTGAACAGCCTGTGTAGAGAACTCCTGTGTACCTCCTCCAGGGTGGAAACAAAAAAATCTGTACTGAAAGTTTGATTTGAGTTTCGAAACTGTATGCTCAGAGATGCCTTCCAAAATCACTTGTTGCATAACCTGCTCAGACACTTGGAGTGCCCTGTAACTCTCAGACTTCTGGCAAAGTTGCTCTTAGGTGCTTGAAGATTTTGGCCATGGGCAGGGCACGATTGCAGTGGTTTGCAGAGTTGATGTGCTGGCTATGTTTCTCCTGCTTCATGGAATTCAGGACCCAGAGGCTGGATCCTATCATTCCTTCCTGGAGAACTGCAGTTAGGTCATCTCCAGTGAAGTGAATTCAGCAGTGAAGTTCATAAACAAGGCTTCCCTTTTGCAACCTCAAAATCACAGACATGCTGAATTTCATGCACGTCTTGGCTACCCAAATCTAGGCAGGATGTGAATTTTGGGGCATGCCATTCCTGACAGCTGCTGCTGCTGTCTTTTTAGCTGGTTGGGATACATGGCTTTGGCTTTTGGGATCACTGCATGAGCACCATCTCTTCCTGTTCAGCATAAATGGAATTCAGGCACGTGACCCAGCAATGTGAGCTACATCCTGGAGATGGACACTCATAAACCAGAAAGGACAGTAGTATACTGGCGTCATGGTATATGGTCTCCTACAAATGAAGATAGCACAAAGGGCACTTGATTACACAGTATCCTCACAGCCTCCATCCTGTGTGTCCCAAAACACTTTAAATAAGTAGTGTTAAACAAAATACACAGTGAGTTGCAAGAAGGATCAGGACATTGCTAAGTCCCTGAGGCATGTGGCTCTGTACCTGGAGGTCCTGGAGTACTTCTGAGGTCCAAGTTGAGTGTGTGCTTCACCTGTCTTACCTTTGAATCAGGCTGAGGTAGGAATACTCTGCCTCCCTCCTTTGTGTTCTGGTCCTTGAGGGACCCCTGCGAAAGATTTTGGGGGGGAGCCCCAGGGTCCTTGCTCTGAGCACCTGCATTTTGCCTTTGGCAGTGGCTGTTCCTAAGTGCTTTGAAAGAGGATGTAAGCTTCTCTTTTAGAGCCAAAGCAAGGAAAAAAGTTATGAGGTCAAAGCCCTGTTTGGATCAAACTCCATGTAAACATCATACTATTCTCCAATTAGGAGGATAATTATATCAGAGGAGATAAAGCTTTGTGGCCCCTCTGTACAGGTATGTTTTGCTAAGATACTCTGGGTAGCACTTTACCAGACCCTGAAAGTACAGTCATCTCTTGTGTGAAAATACAGTAACCAGCAAGATTACACAGACTCACAGGAAATGCAGAATATATTACCAGTGTGGAAACTAGCAGAAAGTGAGTGGATATGGTGTCAGGACAGGAAGGATGATCCTGTTCCCATAAAAAATACTTTCAAGTCTTTAAGCACCATCGGTCTGAGCGGTCACGGTGTGGACAAGCACAAAGACGAAGACTCTGCCCAAAGAACTCTTAGAGATCCTTATTTAAAACAAGATTCAGGAGAACACAACAGTGCTTCCATTAAACCTGCCCAGATGTTGTAGTTTGGGGTCTGAGACTTGCTCATGGGAGATGGAAAGAGGTATTTCCCTGGTGCCTGGGATGATTCAACTGAACAGGCATTCAAATTATCCCATCACCTGCCTCCCAGAGCCACAGGCATCTGACAACTGGTTCAGGCATCTCTGGTTTCTCAGATCACCACAGGCCATGCTGTGCTGCCTGTGCTCAGCTCTGCTGTACTAGACTATGAACTATAAACTATAAATTATAAACTATAAACTAGACACTACCTGTGCAGTTTTTGGCAAACCTGGCGTCCCCGTAGTAGCCCGGAGCGCATCGTTCGCACTTGAAGCCGCTGGTGTGGTGCAGGCAGTTGCGGCACTGGCCGGTCACTTCGTCACAGTCCTCAAAAATCAGATTTGGGTCTGAGTTGCCATTGCAGTCACATTTTTTACAAGTGCTTCCAATTAGCAAAGGGTTCCCATAGTAACCAGGGGCGCACCTGAAAGGAAGAGCAACACCAGTGATGACGAACAATGACATTCCTATGTGCGACACCTTTTTTTCTCTGACCTTATTTATGTTAGCAGGAATTGATCACTGTCTGCAGCTTCTAATGGACAGAAGGGAAATGAGGAGCTTTACTCCTACAGAGGCTATTTTGTGCTCTAATCTCAATCTGTACTGTTATATATTTTTGCCTTCTTGAACACTCCTGGTATCTCAAGCACACCAGTCTGCATTAATTTATTTTTTGTGCGGGTGTTTAGCAGTGAAATTATTTGCTCCCTATTGTTTTAAAATCTGTGACAGAATTGCTTTGGCAGCAAGGCAGCTCTACAGTGTTTATTTTGGTCTCTTTCAGCTCTATATATCACCAACTATATTGTGTTATATAGGAAACTGGGGTAAGAGACTGCATTTCAGGATACTGAAACTCAGAGGAAGTTCAGACCTTATTTCTATTATAAATGTACATTAAAAGTACTGACCAGGGAAGGTTTATAGAAATACTTCTTTGTTGGGGTACTGGGGGTGGTTTCTGGTTTTTGCAAAACAGAATAGGCCCTGAACCAGACTTCTTTTTTCAGATCTGTTTGATGTTATCCTGTTGGATGAGGGTAAAAGGCTGAGAGCAGTCACCAGGAAGGGAGGATTCCTCTCTTGGTTTGCAGAGGGAGAAAAGGAGGTGGGTACCAAGCACCACAGAGAAGGCCTGAAATGGGTCCAAATTTCTTATCATGTCTTGTCATGTTTGGGAAGAATTTCAGTGGAGAACTTTCTACATCTTAAAATGATAGACATGTCAATATTGGGTGGTTTTTCAGAGTATGGACACACTGACAGTGTTTAACATTCCTGGATCATCAGTGGCCAGAGGTAGTAATAGATTTGGTTATTTGGAAAGAAAGTGTCTCAGTTAAATATGTTTCTGCTGCTATCAGGGAATGTGCTTAATCCTACAAGCAAGGGGAGCTTTTGCAAAACAATCACTGAGACAAGAAGAACTAATACTGGGGCGGGCATGGAGTGCTAAATGAGAGTGAATCCTTGAGCAAGGGATTCTCTGGAGGAGCTGGCATCTGGAGAAGCATGGAGCAGTGTCTGATAGACTGGAGGGGTCAGCTGGAAGGACAGGGGCAACCCACACTGTTCATGGTGTCACTGCCAGGAGGCAGGAGGGTCCATGACACAGAAGCCTGGAGCTCAGAGATCAGGGACTCATACCCCAGCAGTGGAAATGAAGAATTCCTTCCAGGAGGGGAATAACTGGCTGTGTAACAATTGCTGGATTGAATTGAAGGAATTGCAGGATTGAATAGTTGCTGCAATGATTTAGCTAGGAGTATTTATTGTAGTTCATTCTGGTTTATCAGCATGTTGTCCTTGTCTCCCATCCAAAGTCCTGTTTAAGATGCTGTTTTTTTCTATCTGCTGTTGGTAAGCAGGGAGGGTGAGCACTCAGGCAGTTCAGATTAATTTTCCCAGATTCTGGCTGGGTACCGAAGCCAAGGTATTTTGTCTTCTAAAATCTGAACATAGTCAAATCCAGGTTCTGCCATGTCTGAACCATGAAAATGTGAGAGATCAGATAAAAGCTTTGAGTTTTGATCTGTTCCTACATCTTCTGTTCTGCTTTTTTTTAAAATCTTTTTTTTTGATAGTGTAATTTTCTCAGAATTGCTTTCTTCATGTTCCAGTCCTGAATCCTCACAGTAGAAACACATAAAATTTTATGCATTTTAATATGAACCACTTGGCTGCCTCAAATACTGCTTTTGTCAATGACAAAGGCTCTTTCTGTCTCTTTGCAGCACTGCCAGAATCTTTGGTGCAGATTTTATCATTTGGGTGACCCAGATGCAAAGAATTAAAGTGTGGCCGGGAGTTCTGTGCACCCCTTGAAGAACTGTGAATGCAGCACTGAGTGCAGAGTGTCATTGGTGATTATGGTTTGGTTAAATCATTCCCTGTTCCCGTGGGAGTTAGAGCAGGCAGTGATGGGTGAAGCTACTTTTCAGTCATGCCAGAAGTCTTGTTATGATTTTCTAAGATTTCAGTTTTTTGTTTTTCTGTAGTTAGGTATTTTCCAAATGATCATCAAATGTCTCATGTGGCCAACCAGGTTCACAGGGGCTGCTGAGTAGGACTGGGGTCAGACCAGCCTTTTGCTCACTGCTGCCCACACCTACCAACAAGAGTGTGCTATCCCCACCAGGCCTGCAATGTCTGCCCTCTCATCAGGACAAGGCCACTTCCCCCCTCTTCTTTTCTGAAATACACTTTCAGTTCACTTGCCAGGAATGTAGAGGACATTTCCTCACACTCCCAAAGATATATTTTATAAGTGCTGCTTTTTATGACCATCAAGAAGAGGCTGCCCAGAGAAGTTGTGTTTGCCCAATCCCTGGCAGTGTCCAAGGCCAGCTTGGATGGAGCTCAGAGCAAGGGGGGCCAGTGGAAGCCCATGACAGGGGGGTTGGAAGCAGATAACCTTTAAGGTCTCTCCCAATCCAAACTCTTCTCTGGCTCTATAGCTCACTTTTATTAGCCATAACTTCTGATCTGGAGCAGCTGTTTAAAGCAAAAAGAAACTTTCAGAGCTAAAAAAAGAAGTGTTACCTTCACTTTGCCCTTCTCTTTGCCACTCAGTGCATCTCATAACACTGAGGCACTTAACCTCTTTTGAATAGTGGGTAGAATGTGAGAAGAGCAGAAGTCATTGCCTGGAAACATACTGCTCCATCTCTGCACTTTATGGCCTGAAAAAATTAAGAGGCCTGCATAAGTGTCTTTTCCTAGATTGTGTCAATAGATGACCCTTTTTTGCAAAAAAGAATACTTTGTCTCCCATAATAAAACTGCAAAGGTATCTTTGTTTTGCTTTGTAGCCACAGTTGCTTCCTGTAATTATCAGTGAGTAAGAAATTAACTTCCTCTTCTCTGGCAATGGCAAAAGAACCTTTTTCATCTATTTGCTTTGGACAGTAAATTCTCATTTCTTCAGTTATCTTTTTTACCATTAGTGCCTTAAAACCCCCTGCATTTCATCAGTTACCACCCTGATGCCTTCCTGCTGAAGTCCAGGACAAAAATGATACTAAATTTCAGTTTGGGAAGCTGGTTTTCTCAGTTCCTAGCAGGGGCCACTGCGAATTCACACCACCTTTTTCTGGCAAACATAAACCGGGTAGGTTTGTGCCAAGCCTCCAGAGCAGCACAAGAAAGCCTCCTACACAAATGCCGGGGAAATGGAGCAGATTGCCTGCTGGTGAGCTGCTCTGGAACCCTTCTCTTCTTATTTCATGGGATTTGTATTGCTTATAGTCTGGGTTGACATTTTAATAACCATTAAGAACCCTCAACGACCTTTTAATTGTCTGCATTATCCTTTGTGTATAAACCTGACATTTTGAAAGAACAAAAGAATACAGCTGCGGGCCTGTAAACAAGGGTGGGCTTTTTATTTTTGTGCCATCTGCTTTCACTATTGCTGTCATCATTTTAGTGATGTGGAGGTGATAGAATGATGTTTTTGCATCATCTGTAAGGGGAAAAGCCTCTACTCGTTGTTCAACTTACTTTTTTCATACTGATTTATCTTTGCATCTTAAGCATCCCTTTTCTCTCTTCTCTGAGAGTTACATTAATTAAAATTTGAATTCAAGGCTTGCCCATTATTGACAGTTGACTAAAGACTTAAATACTTCAGGGGCTTTAATGGAAAACAAAAGGAGATGTTCAGGAAGCCATTGTCTGAGCCATTCTGTATCCCTCAGTCTTTGTGTTAGAGCTGTGTTAATTTATTTGCTGCTCAAGGACAATTTCTGAATTATAATCAGGCCCCTGATAGTCATTGAAGCATCATCCACATGTGTTCATAACAAATAAGACAGCCTCTTACAGCATATGAAGTTATATTTCTGTTGTATAGTTCCATTTATTTGTGTCCTTTGTTTAGACAATATTAACTGGAAATTGTTTGTGGACATAAGGGAAAGTTGAAAAGGAACCCTGGCCTATGGTTGTTTGCTTGACTTTACTGAATTATGCCTGTGAAATGCATTTAAAAGGTAACTGAAAAAGCTGCATCTGCTTTAATAATTTGATTTGATAGTGGATTTTCTCCTTTGCTTTCACAAAATTTATTTGGTAGAAACCTGGTACAAATTTTAGAGAGGTGAATTGCAAGAAGCATCAATGTGGTGGATATTTTTCTCTTCGGCTGTTGTTTCTGATTTGTATTTTGTATTTTTAAATTGCATTCCTTCTGGGAAGATCACCACATGAAGGCACACAAAGTGCAAGAACTAGATCAAAATACATCATATGTAAATGTCTGCCTTACTCTGATGTGTCTTCACAGCAAATTTTAGTGCTTTGTAGTAGGAACTGAATGAGATCATTTAACAGACATGAGTCTACCTGATAAAAACAAGGGCATAAGATTTCTCCCCAGTATGGGAAGATTCCCTGAAAAAATTCTGGGCTTCCGTATTGCTGACCATCAAGTCACCCTATGAGCTTCTTACCGTTCACAGTTGGGTCCTGCGTAGTTTTCCTTGCAGACACAACGCACGCTTCCACTTTTTCTGTAACAGGAGACTGCAAAGCTGGAATTTCATTAGGATGAATAGTTAGAATACCAGGCAATGAC
Source organism: Notiomystis cincta (assembly GCA_013398075.1). Taxonomy (NCBI): domain Eukaryota; kingdom Metazoa; phylum Chordata; class Aves; order Passeriformes; family Notiomystidae; genus Notiomystis; species Notiomystis cincta. The sequence goes on from VZRX01017070.1 coordinate 1,215,525, forward strand.
AGACACTTGGGAAGGTTTCTTTGTTACAGTATGGACATTTGTTGTCAACGTGAACTCTGGCTCTTGATTGTTCATTGCTGAATAGGTGTTAACCTCTTTATGTAATTTGTATTAGACCCCTTGTTTAGACTTTAAATTAGTTTAGGAAGCACTAATTAGTGTACAGCCCTATAGAGCTATATAAATGTAGATGTATTTGCATGAAAGTTCTTGCAGTGTAGATCAGACTCATCTGCACACAGATATTTTGATACACACACACTTCTTAAGGGACTTAAGACAAATGTGTGTGTCATGTGGACCTAGTTGCCTCCTGTATATTTTCTCAAGGGGTAAAATATGTTTGTGAGAGATGCTGCAGTGAGCACTTCAGGAACTGAGATTCTGAAATGGGTGCAGCAGTTTCCTATGCAAATCCTACAGTTTCCCTCAGATTCCAATCTGGAAGTTCCTAGTGGTGAAAACTGACCTCAGTAATGCTGTCCTCATTCAGAGTGAGTTTACAGTTCCAAGTAAGCTGGAAGGAGTCTGTGGCCTCTTCTGAGACCAACAAGCCAATTGTGATGCTGATTGCAATAATGGCTTGGGCTGTAATTTCTACTGCTGTCATTCTAAATCATGGATTCCTTTGTTTTGTCATGTTTTCAGGATTTAACGAGTATTTCACTAAATATGAGACCCAAGGAAGAGCAGCAGCCAGATGTGGAAAGTGCAAATTTTATATGCATTTCAAACACAACGATGGACATAACTTAAATACATTCACAGGAAAAAAAAGATACAGTCCTAAGATGTTTCTAGTTAGTTTGCAACATGTGTGAATAAATTTCTGCCAGCACTAGAATGCAGCCAGAGTAGTGAGTGGCAGCAGTTTCCAGCTGCAGGCCCTTGGTTGCTAAACTCCAGCTCCTGAGTCACAAAGTGCTGGGCAGCTGTGGCTGGATTGCATCCATTTCACACAGGACAAAAGACTCAGAGCAATGGGAAAGTGTGTGATCCATGCACTGCTTGTTCCAGGAACAAACAGCATTGAAAGGTGATGAGAATTCCTGCAAAATTTCAGTTTCTGCCAGCATTTCTCAACTGGTTGGACAACCAGAGACAAAAAAATCTATCTGGATCTCTGTTGTCTCAAAACATTTGATATAACTAGAGAAAACATAAAATGACATTCTTCTCACAGAATTTACAAATTAACTTCTGTGAGTCTTTTACAAGAACATGTTGAGAAAGTCATAATAGTTTGGCAGGCTTCCTCTTCTTTAACAAAGTCTAATTCCTTCACGTAGCTGCAGAAACCACAGTGTGGATATAAGTTATGAAGTAAGACTGAAATCTTCCTCAAGTTTTATACTTTTTGTGAACTTTTAGGGGGAAAAAAAAACTTTATAATTCCCTTGGGTTTGCAAAGATGTAACATCTGCTGGACTATGAAACAACCTCCATCCTCCTTGTTTTGTTCCAAAGAGATGACATTACACTTCATGTGTAACGTCCAAAAGTTACTCCAAAAGTTCCCAGGATAGAAGATATGAAAATAGTCTGGTCAGAAAATCTAGACACATTGCTGAATTCCTGGAAAAAATATCTATCTGATGAATCTATCAGTTTATGGATTCGGTATTCTATTTCCAAAGTAAAACAGAGTACAAAACAACATCCTTTGGATTTCTTTTTTAAAGCCATTTAATGCTTTTCTGCTTCTGGTAGAGTTATTATTTTGCCTTACTCTTTAGGATTAATGAAGAAAAATTGAAAAAACCCAAACAATGTAGAACATTTTTTCTTTGAATTTAGTTAAGCTTTAGTAAAGCTTAATGTTGTTCAATTATTTTTTGCCTGTTCCAGCCCCAGCTGAAGACTATTTCTGTGGTCAAGTCTCTCTCATGCAAGAAGCTGAGCAGGCAATTTCTGCACATTATTTAAATATGGGCATGAGGCAACTTGGGATGGGATGTTCCTTTAATTATTACCCTCAGGACTTTTCTGAGGGAAAACCAAAGAAGTGGAGTGGATTCTTACTGAGGTAGTTTCAAAGGGGAGACAACATTGTAGAACACAGAATATCCTGAGATGAAGGGACCCCTGAGGCTCATCAAGTCCAAGACAAGTATGCTGCTAATATTGAGGCATTCAGACTCCTTGCAATTTTTGTTCTCCTTTCCCAATGCCATGCTGCTGAATTTTGGGTTTAGGGCTTCCTTCTCCCCAGTAATCTGGAGCAGGAGAGGCATAATGTCCCTAGCTAAGGGGTGTGTTGAAGCAGGGAGTGCTCCTTCCATCTCCCACAGCACTGGCAGAGAAAGGCTGTAGCTCAAGTCCCTGCTGGTCCCTCTGCACTGAGCCCTGCTCAGTGGCCTGTGGCCCATCCAGCCCCCTGCTCTCAGGGAGCATTACTGCAGAGCCTCTGGGCTGCAGCTTGAGGCAGGGTCTGGTGAAGGCAGATCCCATCATGCTGGGTCAAATCGAGCTGTAGGGAGCACAGAGCAGACCTTGCCTGCCTGACCTTGCTTGGTAGAGCCTGAGGCTCATGTGGTAGTGCCTCAGGCATGTGCAGCAAAGGTTGTGGCTCAGAGGACAGCTTCTTACTCCAAAGGGGCTGCTCTGTGCCCAACAGGTTAAAAAAACTCACTTTGCCAAGAAAAAGCACTGCTCCTGACAGTTGTATTTCTACTTTTTCAGGCATTACAGCTGCTACTGAAACTGGAAGAAATAGTCTGCTTCATTTGGGAGCTTGCTCACTCCTAAGCCTTTCTACATGTGAGCAAAGCCAGGTTCTTCCACTGTCTCTGGAGGATTTTCTCTGTAATCCAGGCAAAGCTGAAGTTTTTCAACAATAGCTGTTCTTTACCCTATGGCCCTTCTCACATGTCTGCAGCTCAGTGCAAAAGCCAAGAAGGGATCTGAAGGAATTTGGCCAGAGTGATTTTGTTCCTTTGCCAGTTTGAGCCCTGAGAAGCTGAGCAAAACGCAGCTCATCCCACCTTAAGGTTGTGTGAGTAATCCTATAGCAACAGCAAACAAATACAGTAAGGACGAAATTCCCTTCTCTGTGAAGTCATGCTGAAAGCAGGATGGGAAACAACACGAGAGGAATACCTTGCTCCCTGAAAAACAGCACCAGCCTTTTGGCAACTATTTACTAGCATCTCCCTGAGGTGGGATTTGCACAGATACCTCTCTCCCAGAGCATGAATCTGAGCAAAAGGAAGTTGATAATTTCTTTCAGCTGCATTACTGACATGCCACTAACTGTTTCTAATGGCTGGTTGTGGCTTGTAGTTTTGTGTTTTCTTTTTTTTTCCTTTTTTTTTTTTTTTCTGAAGGCACAAAGCACACAACATCTGCAGTTCTTTGACTTAGTCTTGGTTTTCTGTCAGGCTTCAGAGTTTCTTACCCAAAAGTAGCTGGGCATCAGTTGAAGGGGTACTGTTCCTGTCACAGGGTCCTCCAGTACTTTCCTTTAAACTGTTACTGTGCTAACCAGATCCAGCTGCTGTAGACTCAGGGGACTGAAAAGTCATGCTTTTTTTTTGTGGTTGGTTTTACCCTTCACTTGACATGGATTGAACTTTTTGTCTGTCTTTTTCTTTGGTCTGTTTCAGCCATATAAAACTATGATGCCACCTTTCTTGAGAATTGTTCTTTAAGGGATTTTTTAAAGCAGCTAGACAACTGAACAATCTCTTCCACATAAAAGGGTGAACTTGAACTTGATCATTCTCCTCCCTCTTGGTAAGAAATGGTATGAGCATTTAAAGACATTTTGCACCTTCTAAATGAAATGCTGTTTCCTGTGGTTATAAACATGAACAGCTGGTAGCCCTTTGATTTTCCCCTGTGTTCATCAAGGGCGACAGCCTTTGTCTCCTGCCTTCAGGGAGAGATGCTGACCCCACCTGGGAAAGGGCCAAAGCCAACCCAAATCAAGGATAATAAGCAAAGACTCTTTACATACTTGGCAAGTGCTGGCAGGGGGCAGGGGCAGGGCTGGCAGAAGGTGGGCACTCCTCTGGCCACGTCGCCAATGAAGCCATCCGGACACTGCTCGCAGTGCTGGCCTGTTGTGTTTCTCTGGCAGTCCTGCAGTGGAAAGAGACAGAATGGTGAAAGTTAAAAGGGGGTGCTGCCTAATTCAGAAAGAGATCATTTAGCTGAAGAGCTGGCCAAGCAGAGGAGTGGCTGATGCCAGACCTTGACCTTGCAAGGTATTGACAGATTCAGGCAAACAAGCTGACACAGCTGCAAATAAAAATACTGTAAATGATTGCAATGACCAGTAGCAAGTGTTGACAAGGTGCTGTACAGGAAAAAACAGACATATGAGGCTGGCAGGTGCTGGAGCCAGGAGTGTCAGAGCTACTCAAGTGTAACTGCCAGCCCTGGATATTGGTTTCAGCAAGACTGCTTCTGGGATTTGGTGACTGGAAAAGAGCTATCTCACCAAGCTACTTTAGAAGAGCAGGAAGGATGCAGAAAGAGTTCCCCTCTTTCAACTGTGCAAGGACTTTTGGTGTGTTCCTGAATCAGAACTCTTGAGTTATAGCATTTTATATGGATACAGTGCAGATGTGAAGAGCTATGCCAGGCTTGAGGCAGCAAGGAGACAGATCCATGGCAGACATATGTGGAAAACTACTCTATCAGTGCTGTAGGTTTGGGTTAGCTTCCTTGATTCTTTCCTCTTCTGAGCTGATAGCATGGATCATGGAAACTGCAGACTGACAGATGTGATTTGCATCCCTGGGAAGATGACAGTGTCTATAATAAACAAGGAGATCTCTGAGTACATGAATAAGCATAATCTGATTCAGGAACTTGCTGCTTCACTAATCTGCTGCATAATGGTGCAAATAAGCAAAGGTACCGAGGGGAACCAGAGGATGTAACCTATCTAGACTTCCACTAAAAATCAATTAGTTGACAGGATACGTGAAAAAGGTTTCTTTTGCAAACTGAAAGCTGACAAGGGGTAGGAAATTAAAGGTAGGACACAACAGTAACTTTTCAGAGTGGGAAGAGTCACTATTTAGATCGCCTAAGCCTTGGTGCTGATATGAGCTTTGTTCCGTATTCACCAGTGTCTCAAAGAGACCAAAAATGTAGTGCTGCTCAGCTGGGACAGAAAGGCCTGAGGGTGTGTTTGGGCTTCCTTACACAAATTAATGGGCAACAGATTTATAAATGGATATCCAAAGGACTCAGGAGGTTTGTGCCCTGTGACATACTCTAATACAGCAGTTGTGGCTGATGGTGGAGTACGAAACAGAGACTTCAGAAATGGGCCAGCCCAGGTTCCCTCCCAGCCTGGAGCTCCCAGTGCCTCTGCTGGAGGTCATACATGGGCTGCAGAGACATTCAGCTGGCCCTGCATGGGACTTGGCGTGCTGCCTGGCCCGGGTGCTAAGAACTGACAGGGGAGCTGTCTGTGGGATTTCAGGGGTGTTCCAAAGGGGAGGGAGCTCCCCAGCCAAGGGCATGGGGCACCCTGGTTGTCTCTGTGGCTGGAACTTCTTCAACAGTGCTGGGCTGGGGTGGGTGAGCTCAGCAAGAAATTTTTCACCTGTGGCAGCCCCTGCAGATGTGAAAACTCAATTTCTTCTCCAAACATGGTGTGTTCTTTGAAGAAAAGAGTATGAGAAGAGAGGAATGTGGTTAGGGAAGACATTTAATGAAAAAAAATAGTCAAGCTTCACTTGCACAGGCATTTCTAAATTAGTTTTGTACCCAAGTGTTGTGACTTTGATTTAGTGGCAGAATTTTGTCCTGGCAATATTGATGTTTTTGGTTTTGCTTGTGAAAACACATCTGATTTTTTACCCAGTATTTCTTATTTCAGTTCCATAAAGGCTTCCCAATTAGGACTCATTATTTTAGCTCAGATCCTTTTTGATTCTAGAAGACTTTCCTAGTCTTGCTTGTTGCATGCTTTAGAGTCATAGAGAATCCATTGCACAGAAACTATTTTTTGTACAAGGCTGTCATTTGGCCAGAGAACTCTACAGCAAGTAGAATGTGATGAGAAAAGGGAAAAAATGTTAATTTTTATTCCACAGATCTTTAAATAGATTAGCTATCAATAGTTTTAGAGCTAAATGTGGTTTTACTTGGTCATATTTGCTATAAGGAATAAAATATTTCGTATGTGGAAAACCAGAAGATTATTTTAACTAAAAGCCTTTAAAATGAAGGAATACTGGAAGGAAGTTTGAATAGGAGGAAGAGGAGCAGGAGGAAAGAAGTGCAGTAATCATGTGGTGAGAGCCAGAAGGCTAATGGATGGCTAACACAGTTAAAAAAATATTTTACATTTGTCATTATCCAATGAAAAATTGACATTAATATACCACCAGTGAGACATGAGAGAGTGGGCACTGAGCACTTGATGGCTGAGCCACCCTGTGTCTGAAGCATTGGCAGAGCCCTCAGGTGGGCTGTGTTTGGTTGTAGCCTTCACTGTGTTTGATCAATTCACTTCACCTTGTTTGAACTCATCTCTCCAAACAACACATGGATATCAACAGAGTGAATCTGCTACTGGCTTCCAAAGCTCAAATATGATTGCAATGAACAGAGCAGGACAGCAAATGTTGCTCTTCAAATCTGCAGTTTTTCATCGAAACTAAAAGGAAGTGTAAAAGGGCTTTTTTACCCCAGTTAGCCCATTATCTGAGTGCACTTTTGTAGTTTTTCTCTGGTTAGTGATTATGTAAAAGTGACTTCTCAGTAGATACATTTGTGCACAAATAATAGTGAAAAGTTTGTTGATTCTCTTCAGGCAATAGTACTAGGACAAGTTTCCCAACATGAGACAAACATGCTTGTGTAAATTATTATAACTGAAAAACTGAGGCAGGAATCTACCCCTCCTTCATTTAGGAACCTGAACTTGCAAGGGAAGAGCTCATTCTAATGGACTTCAAAGGCACCAGCTTTGTTAAATCTGCCATTTAGGCAGTTTTAGGGAAATTACTTCATCTGAGGGATAATAAAGTACAATTTAGGCAATCTGAACCTTCTCCATAGGGAACAGGTAGCAGACTGGTTTTCTGTGTACATTCTAAAGTTAAAGAAAGACAGGACCTGCCAGAGACTGGTGCAGAGCACCTCTTAGACACCTAGTTCTGGATGGCATGGAGACACTCCAGGGACAATCAAAAGGCAATCACCAGCCCTGCCTCTGGTGAAGTTAGTACAACAACACACTTCCACCCCTAAAACCACCCAAAATGAATTCCCCAAAATAACAGGGTCTTAAATATTGTCTGTGGAATCTGAAGGAGTCCTCAAACCTTGACAATTTTATTACTGTGGAGATGAAAACACTCATCATTAAAATATATCAGGAATTGTCAGCTTGTTTACCTATTTTCTGCCTCATTACTTGTCCTTCTGAGAGACAGTTTTTTAACAACTGTTAATGTAGAAGATTGAACGGGGATAAATAAATTATATATGTAAAAAGATGCAGGTTTACACGGCTGTGCAGTCTGTATTTGAGGGTAGATTTAGACTTCCCCTCATATATGGTCTCACATCTGGGATTACAGGACTGAATTGCATTGCCCACACCAGCACACCAGGATTTGTTGCTATCCCAAAATAATAATAATAAAAGAAAGACTGCATCATAATGGCTTGAAAGCCAAGAGTTGTACATGTTTTATCTTTTCCATCTATGAGGTTTAGTGTTTCTAGCTTTCTCTCTCCAGCCAGTGTGGGTGAGATGCAGTGTTAGTTTTCAGATTTTCATATGGAAGAAGGAGATGAGGCACTTAAAGTAAACATAAAATATTGTGCAATTTTTACTAAAGTAAAGACACCTGTCTAAGTAAAAAAAAAAGTAAAAATTAAGAGAATAGCTACAGAATTAATTTCCTGATGTGGTTTGGGTCAAAATATTCCCTCTATGCCAAAGTTTTGATTTGTAGACCTTGTCCTGAGTTAGTGCAGTGGGAGCTGATGCCTTGCCAAATGCACCTGGCTTGCTGCTTTCCCAACCCACCCCTTGACCCCTTGTGGTAGCTGGGTGTGCCAGCTGTGGCTGAGCAGGTGGGAGAGCAGCAGCAGCCCCTCCTCACAGTCCTGGCCTGAGTTCCTTTGTGCCTCTTACACTGGCTGTGCAGAAATGGAAACCAAGTGGTCTCATGTTGGGGGTCACTGTTCCATGTTTTCAACACTAAATGGGGTAGGACAACAAATACTAAGTTTAAATATAGCTAAGAGGGAAGGAAATATCTATACCTGAGAAAATGTGTTGACTAACACTAATGTTTTTGACAATTGCTGCATTCTAAAATGCTCTGGAGAAGAGAAAGGCTGCATTTTAGCATGAGATTGTTGCAGTTGTAGTTAGATTTTCAAACATGTATTGCCAGTGCTGTTTAGATATCTGTAGCCCATCTTTACAGCAAGAAGCAGTGAGCTCTAAGCAGCAAGGCTCTTTGAGAAGGCAGAAGTACCTAATGAGCTGGGAGTTTTGCTAGCTCCCTACTGCTTTTTGCTCGTGCTTGATGGATGGTTGTAGATCCACTGGCAATTCTCCAGACCAGCCTTGGCAACCATGTGGAACATATTATCCTCTTGGGCAGAACTGCCAAATCTGTTCCAACCTTTCCACTCAGCTGTAAACCCAAAAGCTTAAACACAAATCACTTACACGACAATATGGTCTATTGTAAAAAATTCCATAAAAGGCTGGAAAGGATACCAGCGGATTTATCCTCTCCACTGTTAGGATCATTTGGTCTTTCTTGTTCCAAAATGGTCACATTTATTTATTTATTTACTTGTGAACATTTGAATGCCTTATATAAAGACCGATCAAATATATGGGACTGAAATGAAAACAAATCACTTAGAGAGTTTTAGGGAGACAATAAGAAATTTACCCTTCACATTCTGCTACAATGTTTCCTCCAGACTTCTTCTATTCTGTAGTTTTATGCATCTAGGAAGACCTAATCTCCATTAACAGTAGAAACCTCATGTAAGACACTGACCACTCCCAGGTCTGAATTTTCAAATGTCAAATCCTCAGTTCAGGTGCTCTAAAGAAATAGGTCAGCTGTAGGTTGCTGGTGAGGTGTGGTCTGTGGGGTGGTGAAGGAGGAAAAACATTCCCTTCATATCTTCCTATCTTACTAGCAGCAAAACATGATGGGCTTTATGCAGGGAAAATGCACATCCTTGGGTCTGCCACTTGAAGCTCGTGCAGTTTCACACAGTTAACACCACATATGTGCATGTTTCCAAAATCAAAAGCCAGAACCTGACAAGAGGCTGAATTTTCTTCTCTTAGCCAGAACGGAGAAAATTTTGCTAAAAATCCAAAGTCTGAAATCAGACAATGATTTGGTGTTTCTTCTCCTAATGGCCTTACATGCATCACCAGATAGTGCCTTTGAAATGAAGCATTATTTGACACCTCTCTTTTAATATATCATTAGTAGAGCTTATGCTGTGCTGGCCTTTCTTCTTCTACCACTTGGGTGATTTTCTATCCTAACAAAATGGACTATGTGTCTCTTCAGTTTTAGTCACAGGACCCTGTGACTGATTTCTGCACTGGTTTTCTGTGGATATCTATGCAAAAAATGCTCTGTCTGCAATAATTTCTTCTGTCTGGTTACCTAAGGAGACTGTTAATTCATTTATTATGTCATTCAATAAGCTTTTAATGACTCATGGATTTGATTTGCACTCTATGAATAAGCTGAGAGAATTTTTGAAACAGAACCTCAAGATATATATGTCAGCAGAAATTAAAGATATGAGCACTCTACCTTAAGGCATCATTAAAAAGGGTTTAATTTTATTTGGTTTTGAATTCAGGGCACAGGCCAATGAAAATTTCATTAATTTGTATGCTGTGGGAACTACATTTGCCAAATTGATTTGAGGGATTTGCATAATATGATGGCCTCAGAGCATCATATGGGGCCTGACCCTTTCATTTCATCCCTTTTGAAGCAGACTACTCTTTCCTTTTCATAATGTCTTGTTCATTTATTCAGGTCTTACAGCTTAGTTATTACTTAGGCTATAAAAAGGTATCTATGAACCAAACAAAATGTTATTATTACTTTCATGTTATTATTACTTCCAGCATTGTTAGCAGAGTTAACTTTAAAAAGTGATATTTTTTCCAATGTTTATATTGTTCCATTATATTGATAAACATGCAGATATAGAGAACTTTAACTTTTGGGAAGATCAATTCTTCTAAAGATCCTCTGCTAAAGACATTCTGTATCTATGGCTCAAGGTTAAGGTAAGACGTGTTATGGTGGAGAGCCCATAAGTGATAAAACTTTGGAACACTTGCACTGAAGCAGGGAAATAGCAAATTCATAATTATGGAACTACAGGATGCCAACAATTATAAAGTGGGATAAATACAGATTTAATTTTTCACGGCCCATTAAAAGCTAACTGAATGCAGGAAATCTTGTCTTACCATCAGGTGTGTTGGTTACCACTGCAAGAATTATTGGAGTAATTTGCCTAAAATTTTGAGAGCAGAGAAAACAGTGAACTCTCTATACCATGTGGTCCTATCTCTTCACAGGAATTCCCAGCTGTAGAGATACTGACTCATTCCTGCCCCATCAGGCTTTGGCCAGATTCATACTTGTCCTTCTCCAGAACAGCTCTTAGGGAAGGCTCCTTTGTCCACTGATACTAATAAAAGTCACATTACCAACCACCAAGTCACCTTTTCCTAAACTGAGCATCTAACATGCTTCTTCCTATAATTCAAGTTCTATCTCTCTTTCTCTAAGCTTTTCTTCTCCCAGGCTTTCTCAGTCACATTTTGCTGTTTACCAATTTCCTTAGTCTTCCAAACTTCTCTGGAAATTTCCTAATCTTCAGGAAGGTCATGTTATTGCAGTCCTCATGGGAGTCTCTGGTTCTGTTTTATGCTGTCAAACCTTTAAACATTCTTTTCATTCTGCTTTTTCCCTCTACCTTTCACATTTATTTCACTGAAGCCTTTTCGCTGTTCCTTTTTATTCAGAAGTAAACAACCTGAGCTTAATGGCTTTTTAACCCTTCAGACAAAGGGCTATTTGAACTCGAACAGTAAACTAGCTATGGTTTTTAGTTTTATTCCTTACTACCTAGCTGGTTCCAAGAGTTTAGTATCCTGAAGAAACACCAGTCAGGAATGCACATTTACTTTCAGATTGTTTCTTCCTGATATGGTAAATTTTCTGGTTTTGTTTGTTTGTTTGTCCTGACCCCTTGACATCAGCCCTAATTTTGTAGAAGATAGGAAACAGGTCTTCTGTTGTGTTTGTAACCTGAGGATATAATCACTTCCCTTCCTCATATATTCTGCTCCAGAAGCTCTCTGGTGACCAGAGTCATCAGAAGCAGATGTTTGACAAGAACTCTGTCTTCCAAGCCTTCCCCAAGTCTTCCCTCAAAAGTTTCCCCTTGGCATCATTGTCACTTGACACTAAGGGGACAGTGATCCCATGAGCAAAAGCCTCGTGCATCTGAAAGAGAATAGCTGGGAATGCCTGATGGCCTAAAGCCACTTTGAAAATTTACTAAAAGACTAAGCCAATATGTGTTCTGAAGAAACCAGACAATTCTAAGCACATTAAGGTGGCCAAGCCATAGTAATTTTTCCTGCCCTGAACAGCTGCACTGTCTTCTTCCCACAGAAATAAAAATGGTAGGAAATATGCCATGGAACTTGACTTTATGTATTTGTATAACTGAAAACTTGACAGTGATTGCAACAATGCAAAGTATGTGAATATTATGAGTCCATTTTATGAAGAGATAAACTGAGGGCAAAGGTTTATGACTTGTCAAAAGTAACACATGGCAGAGCAGAGGGTTCTGGGCTCTCCTCCTGCTTTACAAGCCTGCAAAGTGCCTAGCTCTTGCTATGTGGTTTAAATACAATATTAACTTCCATCATTTTTTTAGTGTATTAGTGCCTTGATTGCCCATTAGTAGTTGGGATTAGTTTTACTGGGCTGATTTTTGCTCTGGAGCTGCAAATGTTCGACTACTATTACTAACACACAGCTTTCTGTGTGAGGTGATTCTGAGTCAGATTGAACATATGGGAAATTGTAACAGTACCTTGGAATTCAACACACTCTTCCCTTGGTGTATTGTTTCAACCTTCTCATGTAGTTCCTTCCCAGCAGGAGACTGCCATGCAGCAGAATTGCTATGGATAACACATGTGTATGCACTCACAGGGGTCACTCACCATTGTAAATTGTTGATATTATACACAGCACTGTATTCATAAAGGGGAGAAGGAAATATGTTTGAATTTATACATTTTTTTCTCCAGGGGTACACAAAACTCTTTCCATATTTTTGATGGACTGAAAATTTTCCCCAGCATACTAACTCTCACAAATACTGCATGAGGGAAGTGTTTTGAATCTGCAGACATAATTTAAGTGAGAATGAATTTTGGCCAGAATAATTCACTAATGCATCAACCTTGGCCCTATTTATAATTGTTCTTCAGCAAAAAGCTCCTGTGGTACAGACACTGCTTTTGCAGTATATTGAAACTGAACATTGATGCTAAAAGTCAGACAATCAGAGTAGACAGGAATTCCTTACCACACAGATTCCAGATCCATCAAGGCATCTGTTTGCATTACCATTACAGCTGCAAGGAGAGCATTTTCCTGAGCTGGTACGATAAAACCCTTCTTGGCATCCCTGCAATGAAAAAAAAAGTTATTTCCTATGCATCTGTAGTTGGAGAATTAGGTTTGGTGAGAAGAGGGGAAAGCAAGACTACAGTCATCAGGTCTCCCCAGAGCACAACCCCATCATAGCAGACCACACACACACTGCTGAACTCGAGTCTGTTCTTTCACTCTCTGTCCTGGTGCTTGCTTTTCTGCCTTAGAGTGTTAAAGCTGTCAACATTCCTGCCTGCATCCTGTCCTTGACAAGCTATGGGTGTGGAGCTGGCAGATTCTTACTGCATGTTGTACTAGAGGATGAGTTAGCTAGAAATCATAATCCTTTTTTGGTTAAGAAGGTGTATTTATAGGGCAGGAATAGCTTTTATTAAAAAAAAAAAAAAAGAAAGGCTTTAGAAAATTTACTTTATATCAAAGCTTTGGTGAGATTTGGATGAATAACCTATGGGAAACANAAAAAAAAAAGAAAGGCTTTAGAAAATTTACTTTATATCAAAGCTTTGGTGAGATTTGGATGAATAACCTATGGGAAACAGAAACATACCTAAAAAGATCAATGCCCTTTTGAATAAATTTGAGGTTGTGTCTGTTGTATATATAATTTAGTAATTTTGATAACTTACCAGAGCTTATCAAAATGAATAATAATTACAGCAATAATATAAGGAATCAGAAACACAAAGTTAATAAGATGCCCTTCAAAGACTGAAAAATAAAAATAAAGAGGATAGTTTTTGTCTGATGTGTTATGTATAAATTCTTGTTCTTCACTGAGGAACTTCTCCCTTATCAGGCAAAGCTGTTGAGACATACATCTGTTAACTCAGGCACCCTGTGTCACCCTGCTCACCCTGCCCAGTCTCCCTGTGTCACATGTCTTATGTTAGATTCTTGAATTTTTGGATCCTAAATATCTTGCACTTGTCTAACTTGTATAACTCTTGCAATATTCTTGCAGAGCTGATGTGAACACCCTGGCATGCCATTGAGCTCTCAAAAAATTATTTGCCACACCCTGTTTCTGCTATCACTTACAAACAGCATCTCTGAAGTGACTGTCAGAGCTTGAGGTATGCCAGGCTTTTATGGAGTATTTTTGAGGCTCTCTTTACAGCACTTTGTGTGTTCTATGGCTCTTGAAGTCACCTCCCCTTGAAAAGAATGGGACAAGTGTAAAGTTCAAGGGACTCAGAAGGGTGTGTGTCTTCTTGCATTTGTATGAGCTTAGAGGCTTCTTATTGTATTGTACTGATCAAATTAGGATTAGCTTTCCTTTGTATCTTCCTAATCCTTATTTCCCTGGGTTGCCCTGAAATCGAGGATGAGGTTTTTTTTCTGCACTGTGCAGAAAAATATCTTAGCAGCCATGGCTTCTCATGCCTGGTGTAAGCTGTGGCAGGAACAGCAGGTCTGCAGTACCAAAGGCAGACCCACACAGCAACACCTCCCCCAGCTGCAGAAAGTGGCCTGCCAGCAGTAGTGCCAAATGTCCCTGCTGGACCCTGGCACTATGCTATGTCCATGTCACTCCTGGGACCTGCACTTGCAAGGCTGCATCGTGCTGTAGATACAGCTGTGGAGCACTGGGTAGCAAGAGCCAGCAGTCCTGAGCCTCATCTGCATGTTAGAGTCCATTCCCAAGTGTGTCCAGATCCTTCTATCCAGCCAGACAAGCTGCTCGTTTAGAAAACAACGTATTTTAGGAGATGACTAACAACAGGCTTTAAAAATGAGGTTTAGAAATGAATCATTAGTCCAATCTTATCCCAGGGAGCTCTGAGAAGTTGAGATGAACATAAATGGAAAACTCAGTTGCCTTTACCATTCTTGTGCGCAGAATTTTATCTGGTTTGCTTTGGAAACACTTTCTTTGATAATAGCTCCTAGGAGGCAAAGCCTTCAGACCACAGAGTCTTTGGGACAGCAGAAATGCTGTCTATTTGTACTGCTTGTTTCTTTCAGTTGTTTAGTCTTTGCACAGTGGTAGGACTGGCTCCCGCCAGACTAAGGATTGCAGCTGAATGATTACACCACACACTGTGGAAGGGAGACAGTTAGTTTCTAAATTGAAAACAGATTCTTGTCCCAATGTCTGCCTTTGCAATATTTCTTTCCACCAGTACAGATCTAAAGCTTGTTATATTCTCTGATGCTTCAGAGCCGGTGGGTGGTCCTAGCTGTGTTCCTCCAGAGTCTGCCCAAAAGCTTTCTTGGTTTTGAAAGTCTAAACAGAATAATTTTTTACTTATGATAGTGAATATGGACAATGGAAATGTAGGAAAGTATGTAAAGGTGTGTGTGAAAACCCTTTAGTCAGACATAATGATAATATAATTTCTACTTCAACTGATGATGTGCCTGCACTGCAGCCTTGAGTGAGCTTTCATCCAGTCCACACACCCAGCAGTAACAAGTTAGGTGCAGTTCAGTGCTAGTCCTCGGTCTGAGGGTAAGGGCAGGGGCTGCACTGACTTTGCTGAAGCCACTGGGAACCAGTTTACCTCTTATTGTTAGCAGAAACACTCCTCAGTTCCTTCCTCAAGACATTTGCCTCAATTCTGGGTGCCTCTATTTTCATTGCCAGAGCCCTTCTTCAAAATGAGATGTGAGGAAGTAATTTGGGTATTTTTTTCTTGACCTTTTTTCCCCATGTTATTCCATTAATCACAATAAACTTTGAAGGTGCTGATGGTCACTATTTCAAAAGAGTCCTTTAAACCATGGGTTGCATCAATGTAAACCAGAAATGAGGTATTGACAATCAATGCTATGAGGGAAAAGGGAATGAAGGGAAAATGGGATCCAGATTGTTTCTTTTGAGCTCTGAAGTTTTCTCAGGCATTCTCAATTATTCTGATATATTTTTGTTGCTCCTTGCCCTGCTAGTGATAATGGAGTGATTGGTTGGCTGTTCCAGAGCTTGAGCCAACATCATATTTATAAAAAGAGGTGTCAGAGTGTTGAGCTAATTGAGGGATTCAAATTGCCGAATGTTCTGGAAGGGCAAAATTATTGCACACAAAGCAGAAACAGGTCTGGAACAAAATGGAAATACCCTCCCTGCAAAATCATTATGTAGGCAATTGAGTGAGGAACATTTCCATCCACTGTCTGTTTCTGAATGATGAAGACAATTAGAAGGCCAAAATGCTAGGCCTGCATTAGCAATTATGTCTTCACAATTATTAGATTTTTTTTTCCCCGAGAGACAAAGTTTGTTCCAGTTCAAGCTGAAAAGTCCAATCAAATGTTGGCCTTGCTGATCTCCTGAAAATCTTTGCACCCGTGGGGCATTTATTCCCCACCTCCCGCCCTGCATCTGGATTTAATGATTACAGTTCTTAAAAACAAGGACCAGCTGCATGCTGAAAGTGCTGGGGAGACAGTAGTAATTTTCTGCTTCTTCAGACCTCTCTGCTGATCTGGGTGCAAGATGGGATTGAAGATGGAAGACAGTGCACATACACAGAGTATGAATTTACTCCTATATTATATTCAGGCAGTTCTACCAATTTCATTGTAGCTGTTCCTGATCTGTTCCTGCAAACTGAGAGCAGAACCAGGTGCCCCATTCCTTCCCTGCTGCCAGGAGTGGTGCAGCTGTGCCAGGGTGGGAGTTTGCTGTGAACCTTCCCCTTCTGGTTTGCTTTCCCCAAAAGAAGAGTGCTGTGCTGCCAACACACGGTGCTCTCTGTGGTCACATCTGCATTGGCCAGCTGAAGAAAGGCAAGGTGTGCTTTCAGGCCTTGATCTCGCTCCTTGACAGATTGTGATTTTCCTCACAATGACCAGGCCCAGCTCAGGGCATGGCATCTGTTAGGATGTGCTCCCAAGAGGCAGTTTCTATAGGACTGCCCTTCTCTGGGCAAACACAGAGGGTGCTTCAGCACATGGACAGAGGTTGTGTTATCCTGCTTGACTAGGAGGTCCCCACACTGCTTTATTCAGTACTTCAGATGTAGCCATTCACTTTCTCATGTAATGGTAAGAAAACAGGGAATGTATCTTTAGTTAGTACTGGAACTTGACTTTCTTGTGAATATATAAACACAAAGGTTCTCTTCCATGATAAAAGGCTCCCTTGAATCCACACCAGTGCTTGTTATTTCCAGAGTTTCCTCCCAAGTGCTGAGGTGCACAAAAGCATGTGAATTCAAGGTTAAATGGTCTACATTAGGACATCTCAAACTTTGAAACACCCATTACACTATTTTCAGTCTTGGACCAGGAATCCCATCACATCTGGCCCGAAACATATCCAGAAGAAAAAGATGGTGCTTTCTCCAGGACCACTGTAAAAGAGGAAACAGCTGGTGCACGTGGGGAGCAGAATCTGAGGAACAGCACTCAAAGCAGTAGTGGTGGCACATCAGCTGCCAAGTCACTGCTGCCTTCACTGCCAGTGGAGCATTGGTTGTAGCTCGCCAGCAGCGTTATGGGCTTTGAGATTCTAAAGGTGTGCTTCCTTCCAGGCCTGAGAAGGATCCTCAGGGAGTTACATGGATGGTCAGGCATGAGGGCAAAGGTCAAACACTATGGTGTTGCTTAGCAGATTCTCACTACTAGAGAGAAAGGTCTGTTCAGGGTAGTGAAAGTGAACGCAATCGGGGCACAGCTGAGCCTGATGAACTCATGGGCTTGTGATGAAAGGAAAATTAACTTAATTAACATAATATCCCAGATCTATCTGTAAAAATACAAAAAAGTTCTATCCTGCATTGCAAGTGCCCGTATTTTGTGTAGAAGAGTGATTTTTGGTGACAAGAGGCAAAAATGCACAGTTTCTTAGTTTCTATTAGCCTCCACGCATTACTTCTTTATATGCCAAGAGATTAGATAAATGACTCTAGTGTAAGTTATGGCAGGCTATTCAAGTCTTAGAAACTGCTCCTGATCATGTTGTTTTGGCCTTCAGTGGAAGAGAATATAATTAGTTCTCTTTACCTGTCATCTGGTTTTGGCCAAGTACATACATAGGGAGCTACCTCTGGTTAACCTGACATACCACAGTTTGTTTACCTGCTATATCTTGGTGGTGTTGCAAGTTAATTTGCCATTTAGTTTAATTTTGAAAATATATTTGTGCATTCCAGTTTTTATTTTTCTGCAGTCTGATCTATTCTATAAAGGTGGTGAAAATATTTTCAAAAGACATAAACCTAAGGAGGTCGTAATTGGAGAAGTGTGAAATCTGGCTTGAGAGGCTATCTCTCAATCCAAACATGTATGGAGAACTGTGACACATATTGTGAATTATTTGCATAAAATTTTTCACTTGAAAGAGATTGATTAACAGTTTTGGGACTGTGGGACCCTTAGAAGTCCCCATTGTCTCTTATGGAATGAAAGAAAAAAAAGAAGATAAGAAAACAAACTCTACTTGAATATTTTGAAGGTTTGCTTCAGAACACAGGGAAAAGAAAATAGAAAAATGTTGCCCCTCTGATATAAAAAGCATCATATCAGCCATAGGTACCTGTAAAAGTAGGACACATGGATAATTTAAGTCCAAGTTTTCAATGTATTGATGAAAACAATCAGACAAATTGAGTGGAGCAATGTCCCTTCTTGACAGCTTCACATCAATGTGTAATGTTTATCCATCTGGAACTGGAAACAGTTTAGACAAGCAGAGGTTTGGGACTCAAAATTATATCAAATTTCTAAAACTCTACATCTTTTGCCATACAAAGATGAGTGAATCCTCTAAACAACCTCCATCCATTTAGAAATCTTTGTGTCTAAAGCAGAGACCAGTCTGCTGGAAGTGCATGACATTACCATGGAAACATCAGCCCTCTGCTCCTTGAGGACATTTCCAAACCCAACCCAAGCATGCTTGCTTTTATTTATTTGTCTTTATAAGCAGTATTTGAAATTGGCAGCTACAGTTCTGAGGCCTTTTTGAAGATTGTTTGCTTAGGCCAACTTGAGATGAATAGTCCATTGCCCTTCCTAAAAATAAAGATGTTTTCCTGCTTGAATGTCTCTCAGTACTTTCATTTATGTAATTGTTTATTAGAAAAAAGAACATTAGAGAAACAAGTCTGAGAAAGCACTCCTCTACTGTACATTTGATGTTATTTCAGTTTCTCTGGCTTCCTTAGAATAGGTAGCACTCTTTTCCAAAGAGATTCCTGCTTTTGATCACCTATAATAGAGACTTCACTTTCAATCCCCAGCCAAGAGCTCACAGAAATGTTGCCAAACACTCAGCATTCAGCAGGTCTCACCCCAGCACGTCTGTGTGAGCCCGAGGGCAGTCCCAGGCTGCAGCCCCGAGGAGCTCTGTGGCCCAGGTGCAGCGCTGAGCTAACACAGCTGTGGCCGTGCTGGGGAGGGCAAGCTGGCCTTGGCAGCTGCCTGGGGGGACTGCCCCTGCAGGGAGACCAAACCACAGCAAGCTGGGAGCCATCCACATGGAGACTTCCACTTGGGATGCCATGTGGCCAGAAGCCAGCTGGACACCCGCTGGACGGTTTGATTTCTTGTATCCGGAAATGCTTCTAAACTAGGTCAGCTGTGCCTGCTGCTCTCTCCTGACTGTGTTGAGGAATGTGGAGGGTAGCTCACGTGTAGGTGCCAGCCCTGTGTACACAGTCTGTGAGACAAACCAAACTGCACGTGTCAGATGTGCCTTGTAGCCCAAGTGTCCAGGCTGCAACAGCTCTGCCACAGATCTGGTCAAACAGCTGGGCTCTGTATCCTTGGAAAAGTGCAAAGTCTCCTTAGAGTCTGTTCCACAAATCAGTATGTTCAGGTAAAGAAAGTGGATGCATATAGAGGAAATCTTGATGTCTGACAGACCCAACCAATTCTGTCCCTACGTGCAGGAAAGATCTAGCCTAGAAAGAAGAATGACCCCATTCTAAGGACACCTTCTGGTTCCTTCCAAAAGGCACACTAAAAATACCGATTTGCCAAATTGGGATGTAAATAAACAAAGTGTTTGAATCCATGGACATCCTGTCTTAAAACCATTCTGAGCAGGCACAAAATCTATGGCTTATCATGCTTAGAAATCATTAACTACAAAACCATCTTTACCTTGGACAGATATATAAATATGCTTCTGGTGTTTCATTCATCAAAAGGTACTGAGGACAGCAACATGACTTTTACATCTGCTTTTCAGCTTGGGACATAATTGACTTCCAGTGCATTTAAGCATGGATTTTTAAAATCCAGTCTTCCAGCTGTAGACTGATGGTCATTTGACCACTTCTTGCTCCCTGGGAGCAAACTAACAGACATTTCAAATTCCTCAGGTCAAAGACGTGTTATTCATAAGCACAGACACAAAGATTTAGTTCTTCTTCAGTCTGCTGGGAAACTTTATGCAAACAGAAAGAGCTGTGATAACACTGCATCCCACTCTCCCGACCCTCCTGCCTTTGGTGACGTGCAGGAGAAACCTCTCTCCATTTTTTGCCAAAATATAAAATCCAGCAGATGTACAGTAAGCACTGTATGCAACTCCATCTCAGTGTCAGCCCCTCCACTGATATGCAGCACACTCAGGGGCCCTGGGGTCTCCTGGGGTTTTGCCATCTTATGCAGCCAACATGCACTTTATTGATCACAGAAAAGGTGCTTAACTGCTGGAGGTTAAATTTCAGGTTGAGAATTCAGTGTGTATAACTTCTAGGAGTATCTTTTGACTGCATAGGGTTTCAGAAGTGTGTGGGTACAAGGGGATGGGCAAAGCTTAAGTGGGGGAGAAGATACCTTTCTTTGCTCTGCAGGGCCCTGCTGCTGACTGAGACATGCTGGTTCTTGCCCTGGTCCCAGAGGACTTGCATGATCACTAGAAAACAAGTGAACTGCACTTGCTGGGTAGGGTCAGCAAACAGGAAAACCTGCACGCATTTCCCCCTTTTCTGAATGTGTAGGAAGCTGCTCTGAGTCCATCAGAGACTGAGATACCAGACTGATAAGGTGTTTATTATTTAATGCTTTGTTTGAATGGTCCATGCATCCATGTGCCTTTAAGTTGTGGAGATGGAGTCCTATTTTTGCTGGAGGATGAACTGCCAAAAGTTTTTGTATCCATCTCACATCTTATCTAGCCAATGTTCTGCTCATCCAGGCAGTGTGTGATGCACTGGTGCTCTTCACACCTGGACTTTTCCACATTTGTGGAGGAGGAACATAGTGGTACTAGCTTATCAGTTCTTGCTGAAAATGGTTTGGGACCAAATACTGACTATAGCTGAGAAATATTGCTAAGACAATTTTGAGATGCATTTAAATTTAGAACTATGCTATTTTTATGTGTGCCCAGGAGATAGTACATATTTTACAGGTACATGTCCCATATCTGAACAGTGTGCATCTGCAGGTAGTCCATCTTTCTAATTTGGCCTAGCTAACCATGAAAGGCTAACATGCCACATTTCTTAATGTGGAGATAACAAATCACTGAACACAGCACCAGATGCTTCCAGATGCCTCTGTGGGGTTCTTGACTCCTATTTTCCAAAAGGGTAGACCCACCAGAGATAACTGCATGAAAACAGTGCTCACAATATTATTTTCTATTTTGAATTTTATTTGGCACTGCTCCTCTTCTTCACAGTTTTTATCCTCATCTGTTTGACACATGAACACCAGATTGTTCACAAGATCATCAGCAAAGTGAAATAAAAAAATGAAAAGCAAAAGTCTGCATTTTTTCACATAATACCTTGTAAGAAAGAAGCTTGAGATGGTGGTCTTTGCCTCTCAACAGCTGAAATAGTTGAGATAACAGATGGCTGCATTGAAACACTCTGATTTTTATTGTTCCTCTGACAATGCCAGCCATGGTGAGGAAGCTGGGATTAGATGATCCTTAAGGTCCCTTCCAACCCTAAACGTTCTATGATTCCATGATCTGATGGATCCTGAAGTGTATGACTTGGGGTAGAATTTGCCTAATTAAATTTTCTCTGCTTTGTTTTGTTCTGGTTTTTTGAGACATAAGGGAGAAAACATTTCAAGAAGATGTGCTTGGCCTCTTTAAATACAAGTACTTGATGACAGCTCTAATATTGTCCTGACTATCATTCATACTGCTGCCACATTTTTACAATAGTTCCTATGTAGTTGTGAATCATTTGTTTATTAATTTCTTCTAGATCTTATGTTCCCAAAATTTGAAGGGATTTGAATTTGCCAAAGGAGAAAGAATACTCCTATGGATAAAAGATGTCCTCAAAAGCACAGAGAGTACTTGTAGCAATGAGGAGTTTGCTGCAGAGAGCATGTTCCAATAAGTCTGTCTGTATATTGTGAGGCATTGATCAAATCCATGGCTTCTCAGCTTGTATTTATAGCTCACCCTAGCTTTTATTTATAGGCTACCTTTTAGTCTTGTCTATATTATATGTCTCTCTTGTTGGCAACGAGGCTTGAATGTTATTTAAACAGTCTTACAGTAAATGCCAACCAGATGAGATGATTGTTCATTGGCCCTTCTTGGGGGAGGCCTCAGTGCTTCTCCTGGGCTGTATCTATTAATGGAGCAACTGAACATTTCTCTGAGGGGTTTGGATCTCCACCTGCCCCCTTTGGCTCCCACAGCCGTTCTGTTGTTGCCTTGTTCTCTGTTCATGCTTGTGTCCTCCTCGTTCTGCTTTCCATTTGTCCTCCTACTCCTCTTCTCCTATGTCTGCTACCCCTGCCTATCCTTGCACCTGGTCCCAGCCACTCACCCACTTTATTACATGTGCTTCACCTCTAATCTACAAACACCTCCACAGCAATAGTTTCATTATAGTGTTTGAAATTAACATAACAAAAAATATTCCTTCTAGCTGAATATCAAAGAAATTCATCACCTTCTTTCTGTGCATGAGCTTGTCTCACTCTAATTATGTTCATAAGGATACTGGGACTCAAGAAAATACATTCTTCTGCTCATGGCTTGTGTGGCAATAAACATTGCTCTTTCACTCAGTGTCTCGATCAGAAAAATGGAATAGTGACCACAGCCAGTGAAATGGAATAGTGACCACAGCCACTCAGAATCACAGAGAAGCTGAGGCTGGAAGGGACCTCTGGAGGTCACCTGGTCCAAGCAGGGCTGCCTAGAGCTGTTTAACTGGGACTGTGTGCAGATGTACCCAGTGTAATCCATGGCAGAGCACACAGTGTGATCCCAGTGCCCCAGATGTTCCCCATGTACAGCAGTGACACTCCTCAACCACTCCATGTCCTTTAAGAGAACTGGTCAGACCCACCAGGAATACTGAATATCCCTGCACGGGCACACATTTCTAGTAGATGTGTTTTGCTTGCTGCAGATGCCTGCAATGAGTATAAAGCTGTTTCTGGACCCAAGACTTTTCTTAATGCAGTGCTGAAAGATTTTTTTTGGCTTTCAGCTAAACAGCCATCGTTTGAAGACATTTTGATATGTACACAGCACTGCTTGGCATTGTGCTGCCTTCCCCATTTTTCCCACTATTCTTTCTTCTGGTTAGACCTCACTCTTGTATTTGAGGGCAACTTTTATGAGTGACCTGCAATGATTTACTGCCAAAGTATACCAGCTATATGAAAAGGATTAGTCAAAGAGTGTGGAGAGAAAGAATTACAGTTCAGTGATAAAATTTCCCATGAAAGCTTCAAACTAACTTTGAAAGGGAGCTTTTAAGATATTTAAGGGAAATCTGGTTTTTTCATACAAGGAAGGAAAGATGAATATGGAAACATCTATTTGATATAGAAGTTGGTTTTTTAAAATATTGTCTGTGCATTTGTTTTTGTTAGATACAATGATGAAAGCATTTTTCTCTTTTTGAAAAAACAAATTAAAACCAGGAGCTCTTACTCAAGGTACAAAGAACATTAATTCTGGTGGTAACTTCCCCTTTATCTGTCCTATTATTTTCTCTTAATTTACTACATGCATCTTCCTAGACCAGGTCTTGGCTAAGGAAGAGATTTCTGTGAGTTCTTCAAACCACTGAGGTAAACTATAACTAATATTAAAAATAAAATGCCCTGCTGGGTGCCCTTTCACAGACCTGTCATACTTCACTCCAAGTTATCATTTGAAGAAATAAATGGACTTTAAATTCCCAGACTGTGAGTAATAAATTCAAGATTGTCTTTGTACTTGAACACATAAATCCCTATGGAGTGACATTTCAGAAGGATCTTTGTCTTCCTCTGGAGAATGGGGCCCTCCAAAGTTAATAACTGACCAGACATGCTCTACCATCAAAGTAATCATAGAGAGAGATGGACAGAAATTCTGCTCTCCACCATGAGGTACTCCAAAATGTGCAGCCAAAAGTGGACATCTGCTCTGAAATTTTATTTATTCTCTGTTGATTTTTGCTAAATTTATCTGGGCTTTGAAGCCTTGCAAACTAGAGAATTAAAAACAAACAAGCTTGCTTACCAGCTTCCCCCAGGCCCCCGAGCTCTATTTATAATTTCTATAAGCCTTCATTACCTCTGGTCTACAGTATCAAATTCTTCTGAACTAGAAAGGTCACATTCTAACTGTTATTACTGAAGAAATGAATTCAGTGTGTGACATCATAGCTAGACAGTTAATTACCCCATTTAATAGGACACTACAGCTGTTAGGGAACTGTCTGCATGCAAAAAGCCACTCTATAGTATTTACCATTTCAAAGGCAGAAACCTCATGCAAATCAGCCATTTGCAATTTCAAATTTATTTTTAAAACTGTAAACATTCCTGAGAGGAACACATTTTTTAGCTTAGTCTCCAAATCAGTGTTCATGATAGTTTTATAATAAGCACCCTGGTGTAGTACATTAAATCCCTATATTGTTCTTTTAAATTTCTGACATTGTTAACTGTGAAATATTTATTACTTCCAGTGTTCCACTGATGTTGTAAATTAGAAATTAACCAGAAGTTGGTGAAGAGATTTGGGCACAATGCTGGCAATCTTTTTTCATCTACTTATCTTGACAGGTATCTCAGTTCTAATTGCATTTAATGAGACTCCAAACTAAAGTAATTATGTGAATTGCACACTGACAAGCTTTCTGTTTTGTTATTTAAGTTGCAAAAGTAAAAGCAAATTCTTTCCTGCTTAAATTGTCATTCAGTAGAGTCCTCCAATGTTTTTGTATGTCCTTATTTTTAAATGAAATTTTAACATGAGATAGGTTTGATAAAAAAACACCTCAGTGAATGCATTTGCCATAGATCTGGGCAAATTAATGTTATAATGGAGTGTTCTGGGTAAGTGATACAAAATGCTCATTAAATCTGCAACAGTGTGTTTTTGTGAAACTCAGTAATTTGAATCTTCAAACACCAAAACAATGATAAATAAAGCAGTGACACTGGCTGTGAACCTATAATCTTTCTCAGCAAATGAACTGCTTAGTAAGTGGTGAAACAAATGAGGCATTATTTTCTCTTCCTAGTGTCCTTTCTGTCACGCCCTGTGCATGGATCTCAATGTTGCTCCCTTATGCCTGCATCCCCAGTGATGGTCCCACCTGAGAGCCAAGGGCTGATATGGAGCCAGGCACACGGTGTCTGGCCAGTCTGCAGCTGCTGCAGAGTATATCTGATGAGTGAATTTAGTCTGGTTTTCCACTGTTGCTGTGTTAAGCAGCGACTAAACACTAGAAGTTCTCCATGGTTTATATACACAGAGGGGTTGAGCTCTCCTCAGAATTTACTGGAAAAGTTGTGATTGCCTTAAGGGACACAGGACAAGACACTAACTTCATAACTTTTTAACTTGAAAACTTCACTTGCTGACTTATCCATGGCAATCTGGATTATCTAGGTATTACCTGATGAGTTATCAACTCATCAGCCTCCAAAACACAAGTTTATTTTTGATGATAATGAAGGACAGATTATGGAGCTGGTGGAAACATTCTTCTCAAAAATTTATGTGCAAAGCTCAGAGATTGCTAAAACTAAAACTAGCAAGACTGAAATTAGTTGCTACAATTCTAGATAAAATCCAGCTGGTAGGAAGACACAGAAAAAATGTTACCTCTATTTCTTCCTATGGCATGATAGAGCTAGCAGCTGGAGAGACAGTGAATATGGCTAATTGCACATGGGCAATCTCCAAACCATTAAGCAAAGCAGAGCATGGTGTGTGGGAAAAAAATCCCAAGGAACCCCCTCACCAGCTCACTGCCAGTCTGTATTCTGATTTCTTGGGTGGGCTTGTGTGAGCCTCCACTGTAGCAGTGAAAGACTGATGGGCACTCCCAGGAAAACAAGAAGTAGCTGAAAGCCAGATGGCTTTATGTGGAACAACAACATTATCTATTACCTTGACTAAGTAATTGTATTAAATTTTAAAAAAAATTTCCTGTGTTGAAAAAGTTTCCAGACTGTTATCCCTTCCCCAGTTCAAGTGGAAAACAAACTGCCATTCAGCAACAGAGATGGGGTTGGATCCAACATAAACATCTCAGCTAGGCATTCTCCATAGAACTGCACAGTCATTTTTTCCATATACAGTGGGAAAGACAAAGCCTCTGCTTAAAAGGCATTCTTCTCTAAAAAGGGGAGGGCTAAAATGTTTTAGCTGTCTGGAAGCTGGCTAAGAATCAGAGATTAATACCAGTCTCTAATTTAATTTTTAGTACTGCCACTGAGTGAAAAACTTATTCTTACAGATGCTTACCGTTGGAAATAGAAAATCTGCAGTTGAAAGGATAGCTGATTGATTTTCCTCTTTCAAAAAAAGGGCCAAGTTTGTTCAATTTACAAGAAAAGGGATAAATCTACATTGTTTCCTCATTAACTGCCCTCCACCCAGTCTCCACTTGTATGAAATGTACATTCTGAATCACTGAGGCTCTCAGATAAATGAGACATAATCAGTTGACAAACTACAGTACTCCCTGAGAGATTTCCAGATGGAAACAAATGTTTTCAAGGGATGAAAAAGAAAAGTGGGCTCTAAAGCAGGTACTAATGTGCTTGTGGGACACTGGTAATACTGAGAGGGTAAATCTCAAGCTTCTTTTGACTTCCCTTTTGCATCAATTTCCTCCACTTCCAGATTTCTAGCATTTCCTGGTTTGATTTTGCAGCTCTTTGAAATGTTTGAATCACCACAGAGAAAAACAGTGATCTGCTTGACCAATAGCCATAGCATCAATTAAAAGCCTGTTAGAAAGAAACCCAAGCCAATGTGAAAATCTTGAAAGACAAAGAGCTTTCATCCATCTCTGCCTCCCAAGAGTGGCCCAGTTATGGACAAGACAGACAGCGCCTGGGGATGGCTGATGGGAAGATCCTGTGTTTCTGGGCAGTTCTTAGAAACAGGGCTTTCCCTCTGGGTCGCCCTAGCACTTTGTAAGTGTGTGGGAAGGGAGTAAGACAGCTCAGCATGGTTCACTTTGTGCTGCATGCCTTACATTCAGGGTGAAGCTGGGCAGAGGCTGTGCTCTGAAAGGAGAGAGGAAAAGCCAGGGCTGGGGAGAAGGGGTAACCTGCCTCGACCTCTCAGTGCTTCTGGGCCTGTTTCATCATAGGCATAGTCTGATAATGAAGAAATAAATTTTCTGTTGGCTCAAAGAGAAGGAAGAATTGATGCAACAAGAATAAAAGCCAACAATTACTTTTGTCATCCCTCACAGAAATCCATCACCAAACACCCTGTTTCCAGCTGACTTAAAAGTTGGTGCCTTAGAGCTCAGTTGAGCCTCTGCAGACTAACTTTGCCATTGACTGCAATTAGAGAGCCACAGAAAACCACAAACTTGCAAAAGCTGAGCAGGGCACACAAATTCCCCCTAACCTTACACGATGTCTGGACCTCCAGTACCTGTCCACCTCCCCCTGAATGCATCTGTACCAGGCACTGGTACTCTGGAGACCTTGCCAGCCCTCAATGGGCCAGGCTGTGTTAGCCTTTCTGGGGCATGAATGACTCTAATAGCCAGGGGAGGGAGAGTTACGTTATATTTTGTCCTGCTAGATCTTTTTATAAATTTTTTTTTTTGGGTACTGGATCTGGACAAATGCTTGCTTCCACAAAGTACTTTTGAGGAAAGGTCCCTGGAGCCAGCAGTGGGGAGCACAGCATAAGAGAGTCATGAATGGCAGGCTCTCTGTGGCTCTCCATGGGCTACCATCCAGGCTCAGAGATGGAAAACCACAGTAGGAACCCTAGGACATACTGGCCTTGCATTGGTCTTGGCAGAAAAGTCTGCTAATCTCTTGCTGCTTAGAAGGTCTTTCAGAAAAGAGTAAAAGGATGCATTGTAGGGTGGTAACAGGGTACTACACAGCTCAGAAAGTATCTGGTTTAGGTGCTGGTTCCACGTAGCTACTTTTCTACCTGACAGCAATGGTCAAAGGCTGAATGAGCTAATTTTTATTCATTTTGTTAGGCAAAGTCAAACAATGATTCTGTCTGTGTCTTAGAGGTTTTGTTGAAAAGTTTGTATTTACAGAACGTATTGGAAGTTGTTCACCCAGGTGGAGACTTTTTGTTCAGTAAATATTAAATTATGTTTTAAATTAACATTCATACCAGTTCTTATACTCCCTGACTTCCATATGTCATGACTTAAGCAATAGCATTTTAGTTTTTCTTACCATCTTGTAAAGTTGGAATAGTAATTTCTAAAACATTTTTCACAGCCCTCTCTCATTCTTTGGCTCTTGAATTCTGGGGGTTTAGCACTGACTGTTTCTTGCTGGTTTGTCATAAAAGAAAAAAAAAAGAGGGGTTCTAGTATTTATAAAGTACTTATTTCAAGAAAATATCTGTATAAAGAATTGCACAATACAGCTAAATGGGAATGACAAAGCCAGATCATATTTGCTGCATTTTAGTCAATCTGTTTTCATTGTCAAATACACTCTTTATGTATCCTGATGGACAGGAAAATCTCTTTGATGTTTTAATGACAAAGAATTAGATTTCAAGAACTTTAGAACTCTAACAGCTTTGTGTATAATCCTATTCAGCAATTGTTGAATCTTGCATTAGGATGCATAACCCAAACATCCCCAGCTCATGGTGGTGTGTGAAAATGGACTGGGATCAGATCCAAACACTCAAGAGGACCAATTAAAATATAAAACCCAAAGGGTCTATATTTTGGTGTTTGAAATCTAAGTCCAGAAGCAAGCTGTAAATTATCAGTGGCTGGTTATGTTACTCAGAAACTAGACCTCTTTTACACAGTTCTTGAACACTAGAAGCTCTAATTGTTATCAGTTTAAATCAGGCCAAGCTTTCCCTAAGAAAGCAAATCTTTTATTTCTTCTTATGCCCCCTGGAAAAACTGGACTTTTAATTCCTTCCTTGCTTCCCATGTTGTGCATAAGAGTGGGCATAAAATGCCTTTTATTGGTTTTCACAGCCCACAATAAGCTTTGGGGCACTTTGCTGGTACTCACCCAAAACTTTGTGGGAACATACTGCAGTGGAGTTTAAATTTTGTTTTCTGGTGGGTGTTTTATACATCTTGAAACGGAGAAAATTTCCAACTATGCATCTGCTCTGTTGTGTGCTTCCATTTGCTTCAGCTTCCTATGATTCAAAAGGTTTGGGGACTGGTGGCACTACTCCAAGCAGCTGATTTTCATTAAAGTTTTGATGAGAAACTTAAGTTGGAATCACAAACATGTGCAGTAAAACTTCCTCCCCACTAATAGATGTTTCTCAGAACATAACCTTGTTGTATTAGAAAAAAACAGCAGCTAGAATTCCAAATTGCCCATTATAGGAGTTAACCCAACATAACCTTGAGGGTCTGAAGTGAATTAATTTAAAGATCTGCTTTTTTAAAGTAGATGCAGTTCACATTGGCTTAAAAGAATACAAAGGTTCCTGTCAAGCTAAAACCTTTTTTGGCTCACATTTCAGGATTAGGTCTTCTGCTGCTTCTTGTAGTACTCGTTTGTTTTGAACAGATTAATGCTACAAGTAAGGATCAAATTGTGGTTTCTCTCAACAGTTTGCAAGATTTTCTGTTCCAACTTTTTTGGGAAAAGGACTGAAGATGGTTTGGTGGTAGTCTGAGTCTTTGTTAACAGGTGGCTGGGACTTATGATTGCTGCCATTTTATGTATTTAATGTGAGCCATTTTAGAGGGGTGAGTTTGTCACAGGTCCTATGCTAATTATTGCTTTTCACTTTCGAGAACCAGAAAGCAAGCACCTCAAATACTGCTTCTTGCCTTTTATCAGCAGCTGCTGCTAAAAGTCAAGTGGGAAAAATGATTGCCAAACATGTCACTTTAAGACACAAGCTCCATCAGATAATTTCTGCCTCTTACTTTCTGTTATAGTAAATGGCTAATTTTGACTTGACTATGATAATTGTTTCCTTTAAAGGACTTTTGCCTCTCTGCCTTTCCCCTGAGCCAAAAACACTGATGCTGGAAACAGTTTTCCTCTTCCATCAGTCCAACAATATCATGCCTTCCTTCACTCTGGGAACTGGCTTCCTGCCCTGTCCCAACTTAATTTTTTTCTTTACTCTTAAGACTCTTGATTATCTCATTTTTGCTCTAATATTTTCTTCTCCTTTGTCTTCTTGCTTCAGTTTACTTCCTTTCCCACTATTTACTTCACTTCTTCTTTCCATGGATGACATTTGAGATTATCCTTTTTTTGGCTTGTCAGATGTCTCCACAGAATGTCTGTCTTTCCTTTCTTCCACTAATCCTTCCCACAGTCATCTCCTATACTGGCGTCTGGCCTCTTGTAGTCATTTACATCAGAATTCATTTTACATTAAGAAGAGTGACTACAAAGTGTGGATCACAGGAGATCATTTGTCATCCTCTCTAGCATTTGAAGACTTGTACCATTTTTTACTCTCACCTTAGACTCTG
>VZRX01017078.1:859-11202 GCA_013398075.1 Notiomystis cincta
AGCAAATAATTAAATTTTATTTTTGTCCATGTCTTTGATAGAGCAGCCTGAACAGACAGGATAACCATTATAGGGATGCAAATACACTATGCATTGGCCAGCTTTGTGCCATGCCTACACTGAGTTTAGGCTTTGGCAACTACTCACTTAAGGAGTCAGGCTTGATTGCACCAGTTTCAGCTTGGCAAGATTCAGAGGAGGCTCATGCTGACCTTGATTCAGCTTTGGTGGTGCTTCAGGACCACATATGGAGCTTCCCTCTTCCCTCCCCAGGCTGCAGAGGCCAAGCCTCCAAGCCATCCTGCTTCAGTGTGTGCTCAAGCCTCAGCCTGGGTGGTGAGGGAGGGAGTCTTGGGCTTTGTCCCACTCTTTCCAAGAATCAGAGGTACCTGCAAGCAGAGGGAGACATTCCATTCCCCTCCATGGCCTTGTCTTCAGCAGCTGCCCCTCCTCAACTATTCCAAACAAGCTGAGCTGGGTGGCAAACCTGGGTTGAGGTCACCTTTGGTCTAGGCTTAATCTAAAACCATTTTCCTCCCCAGTTCAGGATCTTCTACAGTCCTACACTGCCATTTAATACCCAGCTTCACACCTTTTCCCTACAGGCAGATTAACCCGAGGATTCACCTGTTCTTGCATGTTATAAAAACGAACAACTTCATGTTTTATAAATGAAAAATAAGGTTTATTTACATAGATTAAATAAAAGCATAATTAAAAGTCAGATCACAAAAAAATACATATAAAAAATACAAAAACCCGGGATCAGCGATCAGAGACGCTTATATGCCTGCATGGCTTAAGCCCGAGGCAGGAGCTGGCAAGGAGGTGTTTTGTCTCAGCTAGCCTGAGGCAACTCTAATTAACAATGGCTCTGAAAAGAGCTGCGACCCTTTACCACCTCGCTGGGCCTCCACCCTGCTATCAAGGTAAAAAGGCCCCACCCTGCTCTGGGGACCCACCTTTAGAGCCCTTCTGGGCTCCTCCTAGGTCCGCCCCCAGGCAAGGTGCTGATTGGTTTCTTTGTTCATGACATCAGCCCCCTTCCACCAATAGCTCGCCAATGGCTCCGGGGGGCTGTCCCCTTCTCCCAAAAGGCGGGAACAGCCTCATTAGTATGCGTGGTTGCCATGGCGACGGGCTGCAGGCCAACGGTCAGTGGGTATAGAGAGCCCTCGTGGGTACAAGGGCGAGGGCTTGGGGCTGAGGAACCTTTGCTCTGGGGAAAGTGGTCTAGGGGTAAAACAAACCATTTCTAAATAAAAATATAACTCATTCAACTCAACATTACATACAGGGAATGTCATAAAAACTATAACCCTTTGAAATACAACTCCAAAGAACTTTTAAAACATTTAACAGTCACATCAAACAGTGCAAACACTTAACCATTATGTTAAACAGCATTCTCCCCCCTGTTTCATCCATCTCATAACAGAACCGAAAAACTTTTAATATCAAACCAAGTAGAACTTTTCAATTAACTATACTCTCCACCAACAACTTAATTTCAACATATTAATTAACTTTAAAACTGGGCATATTAAGATCTCACGTGCAAAAACCAATCTCTATGTTTATTCTTAACATTGCACTATGTGGGAGTGGGGTTTTTTGATAGTTTTGTTGTTGTCGTTGTTGTTTATTATGAAGATCTCTGCTTCATGAATTATAATTCTTCAAGTGAAGATTTCACAGTAATGTCTGCTATAAATAAAATTGTTGAACTTTATAAAAGCATCCCACATATGTATTCAGACAAACACCTCTCCACCTGAAACCCAGTTGCTGTGTCCAAATTACTGCTTAGGCTGTTGACATTTTCCACTAATTTGTTTCTCTACAATTTTTGCACCTTATGTGAGCCGAGGAAAAAAGCCTAATAGGCAAAATAATTAAATGTTCCACTAATTAAAGGTTGCAGTCTCACTAATGAAATGTTGGCCCAGCTGCAACACTGTTAACACACAACTAAAATGGTACAGTTATTAAAGCTCATCCATGAGAATGATAAAATCAAAATTGATACACACAAACTTTCTGTGGCATCGTGCTCACCCTTCTGCTCCTAGGATCTGAAATCTGACAGTCTGGGGATGTCTCACCAGCTTAAGGTGGCCCACAGGCCTTGGTAGGAGTATGATCTCAAGGAGAAGATTGATATAGATGAATTCATGTGGATTCATCTTCGCATGGGTGCTGCCAAGTCTCTTACTCAATCTTCAGTTCCCCCTAATATCCAAATCTGCTGTATATTATTTGAGAGGTACGTGGTGGTGGTGGGTTGTGTTCTATGTTATGCATAAAACCAGCCCATTTAAAGACAATTTTATTTTCATTACAAGGAGTTGATGGCTGGTGAGCTGTCCATAGTCTTTGAACTCCCCCTGAAACCACAGCTGCAATTCCAGTGTTACACACAGTTCATTCTACACCAGCAACCTGTTGTTATTATTATCCCTTGATGCTGAGATATGGAACAGCAGGACTTACACTACACAACCATCCTAAGCTAAGAAAAAGCTCTCAATTTCATAGGGAAAAAAAAGAAGTTATTTTCTAAGTCTTGATTCGGCTTTCTTTTGACCTGTTTTGGCTTATACATAAGAGCAGGAATACAGGTAGAAACTGTAAATTCACTTGTGTGTTTGGGATTTAATTGCACCAAGTGAGTCAGATTGACAGGTATTCAGTTAATAGAAATACCTCTCTAACTGCTGGTGGGAAATATGTGTCTTTGTTATTGGGAAAATTTCTTCCCAAATTTAATGATATTAAATTAATGAGTAAACATATTAAACATATTTTTCCCCTATATACACCAAGCATTGGCTAAATTGTTGGTTACATGTCTGAGACACCAAGAAAATAGCCATTTTCATATTCATTATTATTAATTCTGTATCTTTATATTAACTATACAGTTGGGGAAAACCCTCAAACATTTCCAACATTATGACTCAAAAACTGACCCAAAGAAATGAACTGGATCTCCATATTGTGGAGAGATTAGTGTATGAGAAAAATGACAGTATTTCCTATTTCCTGTAAAGTTGAATTCAAAGCATGAACAATATGTCAAACTAAAGCTAAAAGCCCTGGGGACTCATTAGCTCCTTTTCCATAGGTACAAAATAATCTCTAAAAGGACCTGAGTAACCTGTGTGCCTCAGAATCCAAGCCCATAGGGACTGGCTGTAGGAATGAGTGAATTTTCAGTCTCTGGCACCACTGAAGGCAGCAGCACTCCTTTCCCTGATGCAAAAAAAGCAAAGATCTGCCCTTCCATCACACTCCTCCCTGGTGAGTCTGCCTTTTATTATTTTATTATACACGTGGACTGTCAGATTCAGTGGTGGAATAACTGCCCTCTCAGTGTGGCATAGTTCATCATTTCTAACCTGGTTTACATTAGTTTCTGTAGCATTTTGTGCCCTCTTAAACCTTGCAAATCATTCCTGACAAACCCTGAAGTACTTTAATACTGACTCCCCAGTCACAGCAAACACAGGAATATTCTGCCATGGTGAGTTGCCTTTTATTTCTTCTTGCTGAGCAGCATGTACTTATTACATCCCAATGGAAAAAAGATGAACCAGGCTGAGAATCTTGAACAACAGAGCTGCTTAGACCTCAGGCTGTTGCTAAAGATGTCAGTGGTGTCATTTGGATCTGTTAAGATGGCTTTAGCCACAAACCAAACTTCTATACACTTACTTTTTTCAAGACCAGATTCAAATGCTAATGAAATGAGCAGCATTCTGTTAACAGCAGCATCCTGTGTCTGCTCAGCCATGTATTTACAAATATTTAGTTGCTCCAAGAGTTTCTCAGAAGCAGCTCTGTGAATAATTGAAAATTGATGTGTTTTCTAATGCAACACATCTTTACCAGATATTTCTATAGAGCATGTTCCTGTTCTGTTAGCTGCCTTCCAAAATTAATTCTGTGTTGAAACAAAGTAAGAGAAAAGATCAGGTTTCTGACACTCCCTGTCTTGTTGAAGGTGTTTTACTCCAATGTGTTGACGAGGTGTAATATCCTTTGGCTAAAAATCAATCGTGAAGGACTTGATTCAATAGATACTCAACTACAAATGCATGTGAGACTAGTATTATCCATCTCAACCTTGAGAAGAAGCAAGTTTTGCACACTGTAATAAGTGTCACACAACTTTTCCTGCAATATGGAGAGAAAGCTACCCCAAGAGATAAATCTTTCATTAAACATTCAGTTGGAGTGACAGACATGTAAGTTAGAATTGCCCTTACCAGTGTATTTCTCCTCAGTTGCTCTGGTGAAGAGAGCAGAGACACAATCACAGGCAGGGCTGCCTCCTTTGGGGTGTGGGAGAAAGAGGAGTTGTTAATTGTGGATATAGCTATGAGTCTCACAGGGCTGTGCTGAGCAGTCTCCTGGCATGGGCTCATGTGTCCCGCTGAACACTTAATTCTCCAGGATCACCCAAGTACCAGCAGACCACCCTGGTGAGAACTCTCTGTTCAGCAGAATGTACAATAAATTATGTTCATGGTTGGACTGGTAGTTCTTGCACAATTAATAATAGTTAATCTCCAGTTTAATGCTTTGTCTGAGTGAGTGACAAGGACAAATAACACAATGACACCTCCCAGGACTGTGTTCTCCAGCTGTAGGACAGTGTCCAACTGTGCATATCTCCCTGTGCATTCCTTGGCAGGAAGAGTTCCATTAACTCACCTCACACCTATGCAGGAGAGTTCTGGCAGGGTGGAACCTCCAGTTTAATTGCTGTAGATTGATTTTTGATGTTTGACATTGATTCTCTTAAATCTGGCATTACCTTTCCTGTGCCATTGAACATGGCCTTCCCAAGGAAATTTTTTAAACAGAGAACTGTATGCAAACTATAATGTCTCAGAATGCTTGATCTGTTCATGAAGGATGTTCTTGCTTTATCATTTTGTAAACTGATTTGTACTTGAGCTTCCAGTCAAGGCTGGTCACTCATTAATCCTATTTCAAATGCACAAATGAGTATCTGGCTTGTGTCCTGTAGCCTCATTCTTCACATTTTATGCATATTAGTCTGCAAGACACACATGGAGAAGAGCAGAGACTGAGCTTCAGAACTATAGCAATCACATCCATTCTACTCACCTAAATGATTAAAAGAGCTTTGCAAACAAGACAAATGTTCTCCCAAGGTTGGGAGATGGAAACAAAACCAGTTTGCACTAGAATCCAAGCCCATGGGTATAAAGCCAGCAGCCCCATTAACCAGACCTTGCTGCCTACTTTAATGTAGGGCAGAGAGAAGCCACCCTGAGGTGTCCACCTGGGCTCCAAGCATAACCTGCAGTGCCTCAGACCCTGCCAGCACAATTCACAATGCAGTGAACTTGCATCCAAGGAAGCAATGCTGGCACAAAGAAAGTTTATAGTCATGGACACACTCCCTGCAACTAAGCCTTCACCATTTGTTCCAGCCTGTAAATGCAAGGAAAATGAATATAATTCACAGCTCAATCATGCCATAAATGCAGAATATAAGTGATTTAACTGTATGTCCTTTACTCGATATAGTCACTGTGCTTTCCTTTATAAATGTTACAAACACAAATCATGAAAGCACTCTTCTTCCAAAGAATTGTGTAGGAAACCTAAATCTTTCTTTTTCTTTTTCTTTAATCATTTCAAGTCTTAATGGAAATTTTAAGGATGTGCTCATAAAAGAATCTTTCTTCCTGCTGCCTGAGTTTCATGTGCAGCAATACAAGACTTACTGTGCTCCTATTTTCTGAGCCACTTATAAAAATCGGTACTCAACAACCCAACAGAAAGTACATCAACCTGGATGTCACACCCCTGTGAGGGAAGCATTAAAAGCACATGATCCTCTCTTAAAAACCTCTGCTGCCCTAATGTCTGTAAAAACATTTTATGAGCATGTGACATTGAAACAAAAACAAGCCCTCAAAATTCAAAATTTATGCCTACATTTTCACTCTCACTTTTATTCTGCTGTTCATTTTAGAACATTTAGGGGTT
This sequence comes from Notiomystis cincta, assembly GCA_013398075.1. Taxonomy (NCBI): domain Eukaryota; kingdom Metazoa; phylum Chordata; class Aves; order Passeriformes; family Notiomystidae; genus Notiomystis; species Notiomystis cincta. Next base: position 6,890 of record VZRX01017078.1, read on the forward strand.
TTGTAACCAGTGTTAAGGACAGCACCATCATTTAAAGTCAAACCATCAGATCTGTGTTAATGGTTTTTTGGCTGCAGAAAATTGACGAGGTTGCAGATAGGTCCATTAATGACCATCAGAAATTGCAGCATAGGCTGGTGCAGGAAGCCAGGAGAAGTTTCATTTGGCATTGGGAGGGACAGCTAGATTTCACAGTCTGGGAAGGTGAGTTGCCCGGATGATGGCCATCACGAACAGAAAACCTGGAGGGGAGCACTGGAGACATGTTGGGAAAGGGAATCTTGCAAGAGAAGAGGACCATCAGCTTCAAGTTTGGCATTGCCCAAATAACGTTGTGCAAAGTCCCAAACCTGGCAGCAGATATATCTAAGGTGGAAGCAATTGGGAAGAAGGCGATCCAGACTGAGTTGTTTATTTTGACAGGAATTCTACTGATGAAGGTGAAGTGTGAGGGGGCTGAAGTCACAGCCAAGGCCTTGATGTCATTTATGACATCAGCAGAGGATGGATTATGACCTTGTGTCTTATCTGATATACCGTGTCTGTGTCTTACCTGTTTCAGTTGTCACATTCAATTGTGCTGTCACTGGTGGCAGAGGATGATGTTGTAAGTGATGGATTGTGACACCTGGGGGGATGATTGTAGCATCACATCCCTCTCTGCTCTATTAGGTGCCTGCAGAGCCTAGATCAGACTGGCTTGATCCTGGACTTTTGATGAGGATGTCTGCAAGAGAGAGCAGCCTGTGGTTCTCAGCTCTTCCCTAGGCTTCTGTGACACACAGACATGGACAGGGATATGGACACAGACATGGAAGAACCATCAGAGTCCAGCAGCCAGGCAGGGACAGCTGCCAGTGGCCTGGCTGAAAACAGCCCCCATTGCCCAAGGGCTGTGGGTGGCCTCCTGCCTGAGGTCTGGGCAGGACTTTTTCGCCAACATCAGCCTCTCTTGGACACGGTGCAGCCCTGGCTGCACCAGAGGTTGGTGGGTATATACTGGGATCAGTGGTGGCTGGTAGAAAGTGCAGAGAGCAGCATCCTGCACAGCCTGTGCCTGCATGGCCCAGTGGCAGAGGTCTTGGTCCAGAGGTTGCAATATTTACTCCAGCAGCATACAGGACCACTGGTCCACAGCGTCATCAGTGTCATTGAGAGCTGGTGCAGTGAGAGGGCCAGGGTCCTGCTGCAAAACTGTGCTGCCAGGGATAAAGAGGACAACCCTGGAGCTATCTCTAGCTCCAGCAGCTCCAACTCCAGCAGCTCTAGATGGAGGTGGGGTCCAGCTGGACCTCACAATGGTTCCAGCCACCTCCCTTCTGTCCCCAACCCCACAGAGCAAGTCCATCCCCAGGAGGAACTGGGGCAGGAAATGGCCATAGGTCCTTCTGCCCAGGGCTCCAGTCCCAGTCAGGACAGGGACCACTCGTCTGTAGGGCCATAGCACCAGCCATAGAGGAAGGCTTACAGGCCCCTGGGTGCCCCTCAGCCCAGGGAGAAGCCCACTGGCAGCACAAAGAGTGTTGGAGAAAATCTTCACAAAAGAAAAAATAAATGTCTCTTTTTCTGACACAGTCTCTGGCGTGTCTTTCTCCTCCTTGTCTTGGTACCTTTCTCTGATCTCACACCAAACCCTCAGACAAGAGCCCCAGGGCTGCAGGAAATGGAAGATGAAAAAGCTCCAGGTGATGCTTCCAGAGTCATGAGGAAAGGTTGACTCAAACTTTACCACAAAGAAGAGGAAAACTCTGATACAATTTCTGCCTAAGCCACGAGTGGAAAAGGTACAGTTTGCTGATGTATAGTCAGAGGAAAGGGACCACCTGAAGGTACAACCAGTTAGAACTTTTTCAGTCAGTGGAGGGAAAGAAATATTTGCACTGGTGGAGGAAGGAAAGATATAAAAGGAGGGCAGGAAGAGAGGGAAAGGTGCACCAAACCACAGAAGCATGGCTCATATGGACACTGATCATACACATGGATTCTGCAAGTGTCATTACAGGCATCATTCCTTTTGTTGGAGAGAAGGAAACATTGGTAAAGGCAGCTGAAGGGGGAAAGAAAAAGTAGTAACATTTAGTTCATCACCTTTTTGCTTCTGATGCTCCTCCAAACAAGAAGCTCAGTGGTTACACTGAAAAATGCTCCTGAGCTGTTGGGGAGCCACAGCTCAGCCCACAAGAGTGAGCTGGCAAAAGATGAATGGCAAAAGTTGCTGCCAGGAGGAGGGTGTGGAGCTCAGCTGGCCAACAGCTTAGTCTGGGTCTTCCAGCAATGCTTTAGTGTTAAACAATGTGAGACATTGGTGAAGGAGAATTAATGCTTCCAAAAATCCCTGGGATGGGTCTGACAGATATACACGCTCTTGTCTGCCCAAAGTTAAGTATTTCAGTTCTTCTCAAACAAATTCAATCAAAATTTACATTTTGAGACAAACATACAGAGCCAGTACCTAGGTATTGAAATCCTTCAGAGACAAAGCAAGAAATACACTAGGCTCAAAGGGTCAGTCAGCAGAACTGAAACGTGCTGTGGTTTTGCTCCCACGCTTGCTGCTCATAAGGAAAGCTTCACACATGCACCAGCAGGTAAATCAGTCAAGATGATTAACAAAACACTAAAAAAAATTGAAAAACTTTAATTTATTTCGTGACTAATTATTTAATTACTTTGTTGTGCAGTAAAAAGATAGATGACTTTGGGCTAAAGCAATGGATAACACTCCAGAAATCTAGATTTTAGACCACCTACAGTGCAGAAATCCAGTTTTGACATTGGGTTTTTAGTCTTCTCATCTGTGCATCTCAGTTCCCATCTATTTATCTTCAGAAAATGAAGAATGAGGCCATGATTGCATGAGCTATTCTGTTACTATGGTAATGGATGGCACAAAGAGCCAATTAATAAATATTTGAAAAAGCTGCAGCCACCTCCTTACCATCTCCACAATAAATCCTACCCCTCCCACCCCATATTGTTTTGCATTACTATTTTAAGGAAAGGTATGCATATTTCAAATATTGGGCTTTATATAGGGCAATTCCATCATCCATATAGTTAGGGGAAGAAGATATAGCACTTGTACATTCTGAACAATATCATAGACATGCCTTACTCTGAAACACAGCAATATATGAACATAGAAATTAGCCATAAACATGCAACTTTTTCTTTTAGGAAGACAGAGAAATATTTTTCCAAAATCTAAATCAATTTGTTGCTTACTCTTGTGCATTCAAATGGATTATTCAACAGCATTTGATCAGATGTGCAGGGAAGAAAAAAGGAGGTTTAAGCACCTAAAGTACAAATTCTTTATTTTCCTTGGATTATTTTCCTTGGCTCTGTGCACTGAGGCTTGCATCAGATAATGATGAAACATCCATGTGTGACTTCTGGTTTCTGTCTCTGGAAAAAAGGAGCAGGCAGCTCAGGAGGATTACAAGGATGTTGTGAGGTCATGCAGGGAGAAATTTAGAAGGGCCAAAGACCAGTTACAACTTAATCTGACCACTGCTGTAAAAGACAATGAAAAGTGTTTATACAAATATATCAGCAACAAAAGGAGGGCCAAAGACAATCTTTTGTTGGCTGTGGGGGGAGACAGAGAGACAAAGAATGAGGAGCTGCCTTCTTTGCCTCAGTCTTTCATAACGAGGTCATGTCCTCAAGGTACCCTGTCACCTGAGCTGGAAGAGAGAGGCAGGAAACAGAATGAAGCTCCCATAATCCATGAGGAAATGGTGACTGAACTGCTGTGCAACTCAGCCCCACACAAACCCATGGGGCTGGATGAGAATCACCCAAGAATACTGAGGGAGCTGGTGGAATAGCTCATGAGCACTGTTTAATATCTTCATGGCTTACCTGTTCGAGGGAATCAAGTGCGCCCTCACCAAGACTGCAGGCAACACCAGGGGAGTGGGAGTGTGGGTGTGCTGGAGGATAGGAGGGCTCTGAGAGGCGTCAGGACGGGCTGGATCCATGGGATAGGGCCAACGGGGTAAGGTACAGCCAGGGTAAGTGCTGGGTCTGCCCTCGGGTCACAACAACCCCTGCAGTTCCAGGCTGGGGCAGAGGGGCTGCAGAGCTGGGAAAGGGCCTGAGGGTGCTAGTGACAGCAGCTGGACATGAGCCCAGGGGTGCCCAGGGGGCCGAGAAGGCCGATGGCCCCTGGGCTGTCCCAGCTGTGGGGTGGCAGCAAGAGTAGAGCAGTGACCGTCCCTGTGCTGGCCACTGCTGAGGCCACACCTCAAGTGCTGTATCCACTGCTGGGCCCCTCTCAACAGGGATTGAGGGGCTGGAGCGTGTCC
>VZRX01017079.1:8598-29859 GCA_013398075.1 Notiomystis cincta
AGTACCATGGTCTAATTGGCAGAGTGGTGTGGAGTCACAGGTCGGACTCGATGATCCCAAAGTCCTCTCCCAACCTAGCTGATTCTGTGATTTAAACAGAGAAAGGCTATTTAGATCTTTAGGAAAGACAAAGCATCTCTGGTGGCCAAGCAAGCCAGGGACAGGCANCTGTGCTCCCAATGTACTTGTGCTAGATGAATGCTAAAGGAGCTAAAGAGACAAAAACTGACTAGATGGAATGCTGTTTATTGCAGCATATTGAACCCTACACTCCCTTTGGAAGGTGATCACAGGACACAGGCTGAGCTGTGGAATATATAAGGCAGTAGCATCTGGCTCCTTAAATATCTCCACAGGCACTTGTAACATCATCTTTGAAGTTGTCTGTGCATCTGTCACATGTTTAGTCCGCTTATTGACTGCCCCAGATGAGCACCATTTTGATTCTTTCAGACATGGAATAGCCAGAGAATAAATCTCAGGAAAATCCCGCGCAATATCATTCACTTATCTTCCAAAATTAATAAGACAACAGGACACTACTTCATTCCTACATCTGAGGATTTTTTTAACTGATATTAGGCCTTTCATTTAACTACTGCCTCAGTGTGATCATGCTCTGCACAGTTTTTTTCTATCAATCCCTTATCTCACCTGCAAAAGTCATATGAGTTATTTTTTCCACTGTTACAAATTATAAGATGGAACATTGTGGGTGTCCTAATGGATAAACTTCTGAAGAAGACTTTTTCCTTTTATTTTTCCCTTTTTAATTTATTATTAAAAATATCTTCAGAATACTAATTCTGATTTAAAAAGAAAAACTTGATATCGAACACAGAATAGGGAGCAGTTATAATACATTAATATATAAAAAAAGAACATTTTAGCCTATTTGATTTCACAATAGCTGTCTTAAAACAATCAGCAATATATTTTCATTTCACACATACATCCTTCTTGGTTTATGAAAAATTAACAGCAATTGAGTTGGTGCATTTAGTGTTCCATTTGCCATCTACATGAGTCAGAATATTCGGAGTTTAGAATTAGTCCAGGATTTAGTCAAGTTATTGATTAACTTGTGAGTTTTACCAAAGAAATAGGTACTTTACCATAGAATTTCAGACTCTGGGCACAATTGAAAAGTCTTAGTGGAGAATATATAGCAAATTTTGAGGGGAAAAATCAAAAGAAAAGTGATTGTCTCTTAATAATAGTTAAAGGTCTTTCAACCAGAATTCCATTTGAGTTGAAAATTGATTTCTACAGAAATCACCTCAGAAAAAACATGGAAGAAAGACAGTAGAGGGAAATAGAACGATGTGTTAAGAGAAATTAAGAAAAAAATGTGTGTGTGGAAAGTTATCTTCTATGCGAAATTAACAGGAGTTAACAATATGCAGGGAGGTAAAGAAAGTATCCTCATGTTCAGACACTGTAATCACGACTAGCACATTATATCTAAGAAAAAGATACTTCTTCAGAGTTTTCTAAAAGTCACCTAATTTGAAAGAATGCAAGAACAACCTACTAAAAATGTATTTAACTCCGCTTCTACTTAGACATATAAACTTATTGTACTTATTAGTAAATCTCTCAAAACAATGAATTGGAAATATGAAGTAATTATCCTGCTATTAAATACACCATTTTAGTTTACATTTGACACTTTAAAAACAATTACACTAAAAATCCAATAGTTATTGAAAGGCTGCAGTTAGGTGGCCTCAAAGCTGTTTCTTTTCTAGATTCAACAAATTCCATTCCCTCAGCTTCTCCTCTCACAGCAAGTGAATCAGTACCTGATCATCCTAGTGGCCCTCTGATCAATACCTTGCTCATATGGCAGATCCCAAACTGGTCACAGTATCTCAACAGGATTTAACAGGTGTGGGGTGAAGGGAGAAAGCCCCTACTCTTGACTGACTGGTGTGGTCTCTTCAACACAACTCCCTTTGACATAACTCTCCTCAACAATGCGTCATTAGCTTCCTTTGCAGGCAGGGTCTCTCCTGAGAGTTTGACAAGGTCTCTAGAAAACCTTGCATGGGAGCTGCTCCACAAAAAATAATGTGCAGCCTGTAAAATTGTTGGCACTAGTAATGCAAAGCCATACCATATACACACACAAAAAGCTATATACACCATCAAAGCAAAACCATCCAACCGATCTCACCAATGCTCAACCTCAGAATAACCACGTTTTAGGTGCTGTTCTTTGTATACTTTGAAACACTGACAAAGCTGCAAATTGTTTTAGGTCTCTGATCCTATACAGGTGAATGTATATTATACATATGCTTTGATGAACTTGCTATTTATCCTTCATATATATTAACAAAGAAAAGTTAAAACATACATAACACATTTGCTTTCAGCTTTAATTGAAAATGAGATAACAATACAAATGCACTGACACTGTTTTTGTGTTTTAACCTTGTCGGTTTGAAAATCATTTAACAGTTGCTTTTAATCACCATTAACATCCCACCTTGAACACACTGCATCTTATACTGTACTGAAAAGCAAAGCCTCATTATAGACAGCTGTACTCTATGGTGCTACTTTGTATGTAAATAAAACTGACAGAATAAAGGAAGACGTAGAATGTGCAATTCATTTGTCTTTCAGGACCTCTACAGAGAAGACGCAGCACCCGTTTCTGAATCCTATTTAAATAACATGGAAATATTTAATAGCAAGTGTCATGCTCAGAACAGAGACAAATGTTGACTACACATATCATCATATATGATGAGCACACAGCTGACCTGATACATCCAGGAGTTACAGCACAGCCTTATACAGAGAAAGGAGATCCATTCTGCAAGTGTCACACCTGTGCAAACACAGTGAGTGCCCAAGGTGAGGAATGCTCTCAAGAGATCCCAGCTCCCATTCCAAAGCTTGTTACATCCCGTACCATTGCCTTGGAAGGAACTGCATTTGAAAATAAAGACACCTGGTCCTAAACCAAACCAATTGCTGACATGTATTTATATTCAGATACAATGTTTTCTTTTTCTGCCTCTTCCTCTTTTTTATTGTCTGTTTAGATTAAAAGCTCATAGTATCTACCCAGAGAGATTATTTACTCCTTATGGAATAAGGGACAAGTACTTAAGTATCTCTGAGCACAATTACTCCTAAATCTTTCTGAGCAAACTCTTCAACTTTTTAGTCTACAGTACAAAATTATTTTCTTAGGTTTAAATGGAATTTCTTGTTTTTCAGAGCATGTGCAGTCAAGAATCAGAGGTTCAATTTCTAATTGTGCCAGAGAGTCTCTGTAAATCTTTCTGAGACAGGCTTCTGTTGAACACTAAAAGTAGTATCTACTCACTCAGACTCGTGTCACAGGATATTTCTATTAGATTTTAAAGAACTTACTAAGCTCTGAAAACTTAGTTGAAATAAATAGTTTTAGTAAGATGAAAAAAATTATGTTGTTGTTTCCAGAAAATGGCGTTTCAAAGATGGTCTGAACAGAGATTCATAATACTTTTATAAAAAAACAAAAAAAAAATTCCTCAAAAACCCCTAACTCCTTGCTCTCCAGTAGATATTTGACTGGGTCAGTCAGAGTTCTAATGTAAACAATATTGTCAGAAATAGAGAAAATTAGAAGTTTATTTTGCTGTTTCATTCAGCAACAAAAATCTTTAGAATGAAAAGTTTTGATGTTATTTAAATGGTGCAAATAACATAAAAGTTTGCTGTGGTATCTAAAATGTCATAATTACTATGCAAACTCTATTTCTAAAATTCACATTCTAAGAATTTACATTTTTTGATTCACATGCACAGGGCAATGTGCTTATATAAGTAATTTGAATACATATTCATTAGAATTGCATTAACTGTATTTGCAGGAAAAGGTAACCTACTCTTCACTGTTACCCTCCTTCACTGATGGTTCTCTCTTGACTTTGAAATATCTATATAATGGCATCAAAGCCCTGCTGGAAGTCACTAGGTGTAGTAATTCAAGAACAGCTATGGTGGGTGATTCTCACTTCTTGGTCACTCCCTGGCCTGTGCCCTGAGTCAGTGTGATTAACTCCCTACAAATGTAGGTAAATCAAGAGATACAACCCTGCAATTTTTTTATTCCTTCCTCAAGTCTTACGCCAACAGCAAAATAAAAGCATTAGTTGTTGTTTTTTCCCATTTTGGCCAGCTCAGGTCCAAGTGACCTGTAATCTATTCGAGGTGGCACATTACGGTACAACAGTAAAGGAAAGTCAACCTTCTTCATACAGAAAAAAAAATTCTCAAGGCTACACTCTACCCATTTAATTTTCAATTTAAAAAAAAAAGCTTTTTGGTCAGTTATGATGACACAGGACTCAAATCTACAAAAAATTGAAAATTATATTTCTGGACCATTTCAAAGTCTTTCACTTTAGCTTTCCAGTATTTTCAACTTATCAGTCACAAATACTTGCAGACAAACTAGCTTTTGCTTGTGGGAACAGAAGAAACTGATTCATTGAGGGATACAGGCAACATTAAAAAGATGGTTTGTATGTGAAGAATAGTGTGGTACAGATTACTACTATAATCATAAGAAATTCTCTATTTTATGCACCAAATAATATTTTGATTAGAGTCCTTCATCTAAACTAGATTTATATTCCTCCAGTGACAAAGCCTCTGTGAATAGATTCAAGGTGAAATTATCACAGTTTTATTGATGAAACAGCGAAATTTTGCTATCATGCCCGTGCAAAGGCAGATGCTAAAAATATGAGGTGAAACCACAAAACTTTTAAGTATTTTTACAAAATATAAAAAGGTTATTGTTCTTCCTTGTTTAGCTTCAGTTGCACAAGGAAAAAATCTAACTGATACAGTTATATCATCTCTGGGAATTGTGTTATTGTCTATATTTCCAGAATAGCCATCATATTGTTTCCATCCAGGAGTCTGCTGCCTTTTCCTCAAGTGGGGATATTTTATTCTAAGCACTCTGTTTAAAATCAATGACCAGGTAAAGTATTTCTTAAAGCAGGAAAAAAATTTACAGGACTTGATATTTTTTAGACTTTATTGTTGCACATAAGAAGCTAGAAGGACAGAAAATAATTTCTAAACTTATGGAGATATCTTACAGGATTTTTTGTCTTCTTACTATAAATCAAATTCACAACATCAATAGATCCTTCCTGTGCTATGTAATTACATTACAAGCATTTAATTGAAACTAAATAGAAATGAAACTTTGCCTAGCATAGACATGTTCTGATGGTAGAAACTCAGCGGGAGGGCACTAGCTTATTAAAAATCTTCTTCATCTATCTAACACTTCAGGAAATAAATATGTTTTGTTTCGAAGTACTCTTTGTCGTGTAAAAATATCATAACCACAAAACTAAGATTTTTTTTCAGATCAATATAATAATACCTAAGTTGAATTTTACAAATATGACCCACTGAATTGTAAAGGTGATAGCAAAGATTTATCTTTGTGTTTGCACGTATGTGTTTGGGTGTATGTTTATCTGTATGTGTTTGGGTGAAATACCCCCACATACAAGCAGAAAATTTAGTTGTTAGCTAGGGAAGCAACTAATTTTACTCACATACAAAATGCATTAACTGCAAAAATAAACACTTCACTTTAGTGGATAATTTGATATATTACTTGGGGGAATCAATTTTAAAAATTATGAACTGACTTGAAAACTCCAAGGCACACTTCCCTTCCAGACAGGACCATAAATAGTTCCTGGAAACAGGATTGTGTAGGAGTGTGTTTTGCACAGAGAAGAGTTTCCAGAAACAAATGTACAGTAAAAACTTCTGGTAAACAATAAGAAAATACTCTGACAGGTTTTGAAAACATTGCTGACACAGCAAAACCCTATTGTGCCCTAAAATCCAAGTTAGAACATATTCCATTTTAATTGTTATATTATTCTCTTTAATATCTGTATATCTACAAAAAGGTTAAAGAATTACCTAAAGGTGTTTCCACATGCCACACTAGCATTTATCCAGAGATGTTTCTAACCAAAAAGAAGAACCTTCTTAAAACATTTAGTCACTCTACGTTGAGTAAAAATTACCTTTCTTAAGAAAACTGCAGATGTGCACTCATGCATTGCATGCAACTGGAGAAAGACTGACTTAATTTCTATTAGTTGTCAGGAAGGGGTTAAACACAGAACTCCATTTCAGAGCAAAATATCACAAACTTGCTGATGTAGGAACTCTCTCCTAAGGAGGCAACATATAAACTGCACCATTTACTTGCCAATTAATCGAAGGAGATAACATTAACATTAGTTCCAGTAGGAGATGCTTGCCTGCCCACTTTCCAGGCAGTAAAAGCTAGGTTTGCAGCTACCAAATACCAGGACAGGAAATAAATGGGAAGAGAGATCCAAAAATATAATCTAAGGATTTTTTTCCTATTATTTTCTTCTCTATTGAGTTTTCATGGCCAGGCTTTGGTAGCAAAGGTGCTACAAGAGTGGCTTCTGTGAGAAGCTGCTAGAAGCTTCCTCCATGTCTGGTAGATCCAATGTGTGGTGGCTCCGATGGTGGATGTGCCCAAGGCTGAGTCAAGAAGAAATGGTGTTAATGCCTCTGTGATAGCAGATGTAGGAAGAAAGAGGGAAAAAAAAATTTGCACAGAATTAATTGAAGCCAGAAAAGAGTGGGGTGAGAATTTGTGAGAGGTGTCTGCAGACACTAAGTGGAGAAGGAGAGGGAGGAGGTGCCAGAGCTGAGATTCCTCTGAAGCCCATGGTGCAGTCCATGGTGAAGCAGCTGTGTCCCTGCAGCCCATGGAGGTCCATGAGGATGCAGAGATCCACCTGCAGCCCATGGAGAAGACCCACACTGGAGCAGGGGGATGCCTGAGAGGAGGCTGTGAGCCTGTGGAAGGAGCATAGAGACAGGGTCCTTGAAGACACTGAAGGACTGCACCCTGTGGAAGACTGACCCATACTGGTGCAGTGTGGGAAGGACAGCTGCCTGTGGGATGCACTCACATAGAAGAAGTTCATGGAGAACTATCTCCCATGAGAAGGTCCCCACAGTGGACTAGGGGAAGCTGCTGTGGGAGAAACAACATGGGATGAGCTGACCATAATCCCCATTCCCATTTCCCTGTGCTGCTGGGGAAAGAGGTAGAGCTGGGACACATGGAGATGTGGAGGGAAGTAATTTCCAATGTTTTATTTTACTTCTCATTATCCTGCTCTGATTTTGTTAGTAATAAATTCAATCAATATCTCTAATTCTAGCCTGTTGTGCCCATGATGGTATTTGGTGAGTTAACTCATGAATCCTTCATTATATTTTCTCTCCTCTGTCCAGTTGTGAAGGGGAGTGATAGAGTGGCTTTGGTGAGTGCCTGGAATCCAGACAGTGTCAAACCACTACATTTTGGAAAGGAGACCCAAATGTCATCCTGTCTTATACCATGGCTAGCCAATATCTAAAACCATAGATATGCCCTGACAAAGGAATTGTGAGTCACTGCATACAGCTTGGAGAGAAGACAAATAATATTATAGTTCCCACATGCAAGATAAATGTTTACACATTTAAACTTACATTTATGCTTTCTTGCCTGCTTAAGCCTCATAAGAAATGCTTTGATATGGTAAAATGAATCATAGAGTCTGTTCAGTCCTCAAAGCAGCCCACATCATCGAATCCTGCTTGAAGTGGTTCCAAGCATATGAAACAGGTAACAATTGGATTGCTGAGGTGCATGTGGACAGCTCTCACCATCAGTGAGGCGGTTTTGCTTTTCACTGTTATTCTCAATGTAAAACGAGTTCATAAGGAACTGCTGAGAAGAAACCACAGCCAATGGACTTCATTTGTGTCTAAGTGACAGCCGAGACCACAGCAAAAGCAATGCAAACCTGTCCATTTTTTTGAAAAAGATCTCTTTACCTCTCTCTCTATTCCTATTTCATGGATATTTTAATTTTTGTTAGTTATATAATGTGTAGAAAGGGCCATCATTAGTTTTAATTATTCCATAATCTTTGCTAAGGTTTTTGAAATCTCCGGGTTATGAACTTCTTTGCTTTTATTCAGGAAAAAAATTTCTTTTCCAAGACAAAGGGAAGTTTTTCTGAATGGAGAGAACAGGTTGGCAGAATGAAGTATAGCTGAACTACTTGTTCACTACTATGGTGAAATTCACTGTTGGCTCAACAAAATTCTTTTTATATTTAGAAGCAAAGATTTTTCATTCAGTTACTGAGGTTTTTTTCTCTTTAATGACCATATTGCATTAGCATTTTTGTGTACTATTTTGCAAACTGTCATTCTACACGGGGTACCCATCTAAATGAAGAAGAATGATCTGCACTGCCATTTTCAAGAATTATTGTAGAATTATTGAAACTTTTAACGAACCAATAGTTATCACACACTTTCATTGAAATTCACTTTCTCCTGCCCTTCCTACACAGCAGCACTTCTAGGAACCAAGTCAGTTTTGTGATTTCTATAAATAATGAGAGCAATTTCTCAAGAACAGGTGTCTCCTACATCTGAGGATAGTCCAGGGGTCCCATTCATTCTAGGGTGAAGTAATTGAAGTAAAAGAAACTGAATTTTTCTTTTTTTCAGCAGTTGGCAGGGCTTCCACTGTAGCAAGAATATGCCCTGCAAACCTAGAGAACTGAAGAACAGGCTAGAAGTATGAAAAAACTACTGTAGTGGAAAGAACTTTATAAGGCAAAACTTGATCATGGTACCCCAAAAAAGTATGATACTTGAGCTAATGCAAATCTAAAACTTCAGCGCATCTGATAAGGTCAATCCCAATAAAGTCTACCTTAAAAATGCTTCAAATAAGACAAAGTGCCATAGAATTATTAGAGTCTTGTTACAATGATATACAATGATACACACAAGTGTTTTAAGCATAAAAAAATTAATTTGTATCTGGAGACTCACACTCATCTTTTGGTATTGTGTCATCTGTTGCAGAATTTATATCTACTGTATTTCTAAAAGAAAAAGTGAAAATTCAGCAGGTTTTCTATTTTTCCTTTCTTTCTGTATTTTTATGTATATGTAGTTATTACAATGAAAACTATCCTTGCTTTTATTGCTTTGGCTACATGTCATCCATTAGCAAACAAGTTTCACTGCATAATGGTATTATATCTATTTTAGATGTATTACTGCATCCTGTCTTCCAAATTACACAATAACCATGTTAAACAGCTTAGCTTTATTTTTTTTTAAAAATAGGATAATTTGTAAATGTGACAAACAATAATCATCTTACATTTAAGATGAGTCAAACAGACATTCTCCTTCAGCTGAACTTTTTGGTGACAATCTCTGAAATTGACAGATTAAAAGTGATTCATAGCTGTCAGATTTGTACAGTTTGCTGAACAAAATAAGAATAAAAACTGCAGATAATTGTCTGTGGGCTTACATGGCAGGTTATCTTCCTATACCCACTGTTAGTTAAATTAATAATGTCATAATCTATCTTCTTGGTCAGGTGTAAATGACTTTAGCATGTCCAGTGACTAGTTTGCCATCATGTCTCACCCATATTTAAGACTATATTGATTTTACCCTTGGTAAAGAATAGCCCATATAGGAGCCTCATATTTTGTTGTAGGATTGAATGTCAAATAAACAAAACTTTTACAGTCTTGTGAAAAAGTAGTAAAAATGGAAGGCCTTGGCAGCTATCAAGGTATCCAATACCTTTAAACCCCAAACTTTTACCAATAATCATGCCATGCTGTTATTTCAACTCTGTGAAGTTGTGGTAAAACTGACATTCCTTATAGAAGTACAAGTCTATTACTTTGCACCTTAAAATGTCTATGTAATGGCAATCAATGAAAAGGAAGTGATCCCCAAGAATTAAAAAAAGAGAGAGAGCTTCCACAAAATTTAAATTACCAACATAACTATCAATAGAATCATAGAATAGAGTTGGAAGGGACCAAAAAGGATCATGAAGTCCCACTGCTGGTTCTGCAAAGGACAGCCCCAAAAGTCACAACACATGCCTGAGAGTATTCTCTTGTTTCTTGATCTCTGTCAGGCTTGGTGCTGTGACCAACCTGAAATGGCCCTGACACAACTTCAGGCCCTTCCCTTGGGTGCTATCACTGGACAGCAGAGAGAAGACATCAGTCCCTGCCTCTCCTCTTCCCTCATGAGAAAATTATAGACTGTGATGAGGTTTCCCCTCAGGCTCCTCTCCTCCAGGCTGAACCAAGCGACCTCAGCCGCTCCTCATATATCTTCCCTTCCAGAGCTCTCACTATCCTGATAGCCCTCCCTTGGACACTCTCGATATTGCAGTGCCCAAAATTGCCCCCAGCCCTAGAGGTGAGTCTGTCCAAGTTCACAGCAGAGCAGGACAATCCCCTCCCTCACCCAGCTGGCGATGCTGGGCCTGATGCACCCCAGGTCATGCTTGGCTCTGCTGGCTGCCCGGGCACTGCTGGCTCATCTTCAACTTTCCACTGACCAGGACCCTCAGATCTCTGTCTCACAGCACTGCTCTCCAGTGTCTTGTTCTCCAGTCTGTCCATACATCCAGAGTTTCCCTACCCAGCACTTTCTCTTGTTGAACTAATGCAATTCATGATTGCCCAGTCCTCTAATTTGTTGAGGTTTCTCTGCAGGGTCTTTCTGCATTTCAGGGAAATCAACAGCTCCCTCAGAGTTTATTATCACAGGCAAACATACCTTTGAGTATAAATCTGGGTCATTTATGAAGATGTTGAAGAGTGCACAAAATTCAGAAAATGTGTCCCTTCTCATGGTGATAGAGTAAGTGCATAGGCTGTAAGGTGCTGTGTTAACCACTTCTATCCCAAAGTAAATATCTGATCTGCTTCACACACTGTCTGGCAAAAAGAAGGCACCAGAAGGATTTCACCAGCCTCCCATGGATGCACTATGGAACCTCAATAATTTATTCTCAATAATATGCAACTTGGACTGCAGGGAGACTACCAACACTGAAAACAAAAAAGTACCAATTTTGTTTTTTTATATATATCCAAATAGTTTCCCGTTTCCATCCTGGTTTGTTCATCCTGTACCATTGCATAGAGTACAGAATTCATCCATTTCTCTGCATGCCTGTAAGATGTGCCCATGGGGCTAAGGATGACTTTATAATTCTTCTGTCATTCATACATTAGATGTATGGCTAATTTTCATCAGACAAGAGCATTAATGAAATGAAGCTGCTTTCTTTTTGTACTTGTATATATATGTGTTATATATTAATGCTACAGAAGGAAAGGGGTTTGGGGGTGAGGTTTCATCAAGGAATTTTCTTCCCATTTGTTATGGAAATGGCAAATGGGTGGGGATTAAGAGAAAATGCGTTGGCATAATGTTGGAGTGATTTGGGGGTGGGGAGAAAGTGGTGTGGTTTTGGAAGTTTCTTAGCTGGAGGTGGTTCGGCCTTAGCCCAGGTTGGAGGGGACACAATTGTGGTGCTTGGTGCTGTGCTTCTTCTGCCCAGGGGTTTGGCACTGCTCTGAAGTTTCTCCTGACTGTGTATTGATGAAGGCACTGATACAGTGAACTGTCAGTGGACTGGGACTCTCTCTGCAACGCCTGCCCTCGCTGGGAGAGGTCCCCACCACCTGTGTGGATGTTTCCAAGGGAAAAGACTGGGCCCCCACCTTCTCTCTCTCTCTCTGGAGAGAGCACCTCCCAGCTGCTGGTGGACTGGACCCTCACCGGGCTGCCATCATCAGGGTACCACCACCCATGTGAGAGTGCAGGGGAACCGAGCACCCTGCCTTTCCCCCTCATATCCTCTCTCTTCCTGGGGCTGCCATTAACCCCTGGGGGTGCTCAGGGCTTGCATTGGAGCACATCCCGAAGCCACGGGGTGTCACTGCAGCCGTGGCCTTGCCAGGAGCCATCCGCATGCCCTGCCTGTTGTGGTGGTAACTACACCAAAAAGGGAAAGTGACAGGTGGGAAAAGGCTATTACTGGGGTTTCTTTTTTTTAATTGTTGTTGCTGTTGTTTTTCTGTCTTTTATATGTGTGTACACATACACATATATATTTATATACACACATATATATGTAACGAATTATTTCTTCTCCCATATCTTTGCCTGAAAGCCCTGTAATTTCAAAGTTATAATAATTTGTAGGGAAGGAGTCATCTTTTCCAGTCCAGGAAGTTTCCCACCTTCCTTGGCCAACAGCTATCTTTTAAACCAGGGCAAATGGTCAAGACATTTTTTAGCTTGAACAGGAGATAATAAAAGTGTTAAGAAAGAACTCTGTTTGAGAGCAAGTTGTTGATTGCATACTCTTAGCATTCCTATCCTCAAAAAATTCCAGTAAACACTTCCGTAGTCTAAAGCCCACAAACATTACTATATATATCTCATATCACTGTTTCAGTATCCATGTACCTGAATGTGTACAATGTCTTTCTAATACATTTTATTTTGGGGAAAAAAGGGATGCCATAATTGCTCATGATATCTAGGAATTTGCAGATCTTGACTGGTAAAGATTTCAGTATCTGAAACACGTTGGTCTCTTAGTTTGTATGTGTCAAATGAAGATATGAATTAAACACTAAATCTGATACACACTGGTATGAAGTGAATGGATGTAGAACTGAAGTTAATGCAGCAAAACAGAAATAGAGGAACTCAGGATTGCAGTCATTGGAAAACACAACAGAAGAGAGACAGTCATTACTTATGAAAAGGAATGTTTAGCTCCACCCAAACAAAAAGAAAAGAAACTCTCAATAATCTCTTAATTCTAAATAACCTCTACAAAGCATGAATGTCCCATTTCTGAAGTCACATTGAATTCATAAGTTGGCCAGGTAGAAAAGTCCTGGATATAGCGAAGAGTTACTTTTATGGAAAATATTTTTTGTCCTTTATTTTCTCTGTTCAGTCAGTCTATGTCAATCTGAATACTGGTCACAACTTCTTAATTATTCTGGTTTTCTCACTGTGTCCATGTAACCGTGGAAGTCACATGTTCAGATAGAAATGTCTAGGAACACAAATATTTTATTTTAAAGATTTTAAGCAATGTCAATTTTTAAGATTATTTAATGGCTATACTTTAATGTTAGTTTTAAATTACCAGTGAAANTTATATATATCCAAATAGTTTCCCGTTTCCATCCTGGTTTGTTCATCCTGTACCATTGCATAGAGTACAGAATTCATCCATTTCTCTGCATGCCTGTAAGATGTGCCCATGGGGCTAAGGATGACTTTATAATTCTTCTGTCATTCATACATTAGATGTATGGCTAATTTTCATCAGACAAGAGCATTAATGAAATGAAGCTGCTTTCTTTTTGTACTTGTATATATATGTGTTATATATTAATGCTACAGAAGGAAAGGGGTTTGGGGGTGAGGTTTCATCAAGGAATTTTCTTCCCATTTGTTATGGAAATGGCAAATGGGTGGGGATTAAGAGAAAATGCGTTGGCATAATGTTGGAGTGATTTGGGGGTGGGGAGAAAGTGGTGTGGTTTTGGAAGTTTCTTAGCTGGAGGTGGTTCGGCCTTAGCCCAGGTTGGAGGGGACACAATTGTGGTGCTTGGTGCTGTGCTTCTTCTGCCCAGGGGTTTGGCACTGCTCTGAAGTTTCTCCTGACTGTGTATTGATGAAGGCACTGATACAGTGAACTGTCAGTGGACTGGGACTCTCTCTGCAACGCCTGCCCTCGCTGGGAGAGGTCCCCACCACCTGTGTGGATGTTTCCAAGGGAAAAGACTGGGCCCCCACCTTCTCTCTCTCTCTCTGGAGAGAGCACCTCCCCGCGCCTGGGGGGCTGCACCCTCACCGGGCTGCCATCATCAGGGTACCACCACCCATGTGAGAGTGCAGGGGAACCGAGCACCCTGCCTTTCCCCCTCATATCCTCTCTCTTCCTGGGGCTGCCATTAACCCCTGGGGGTGCTCAGGGCTTGCATTGGAGCACATCCCGAAGCCACGGGGTGTCACTGCAGCCGTGGCCTTGCCAGGAGCCATCCGCATGCCCTGCCTGTTGTGGTGGTAACTACACCAAAAAGGGAAAGTGACAGGTGGGAAAAGGCTATTACTGGGGTTTCTTTTTTTTAATTGTTGTTGCTGTTGTTTTTCTGTCTTTTATATGTGTGTACACATACACATATATATTTATATACACACATATATATGTAACGAATTATTTCTTCTCCCATATCTTTGCCTGAAAGCCCTGTAATTTCAAAGTTATAATAATTTGTAGGGAAGGAGTCATCTTTTCCAGTCCAGGAAGTTTCCCACCTTCCTTGGCCAACAGCTATCTTTTAAACCAGGGCAAATGGTCAAGACATTTTTTAGCTTGAACAGGAGATAATAAAAGTGTTAAGAAAGAACTCTGTTTGAGAGCAAGTTGTTGATTGCATACTCTTAGCATTCCTATCCTCAAAAAATTCCAGTAAACACTTCCGTAGTCTAAAGCCCACAAACATTACTATATATATCTCATATCACTGTTTCAGTATCCATGTACCTGAATGTGTACAATGTCTTTCTAATACATTTTATTTTGGGGAAAAAAGGGATGCCATAATTGCTCATGATATCTAGGAATTTGCAGATCTTGACTGGTAAAGATTTCAGTATCTGAAACACGTTGGTCTCTTAGTTTGTATGTGTCAAATGAAGATATGAATTAAACACTAAATCTGATACACACTGGTATGAAGTGAATGGATGTAGAACTGAAGTTAATGCAGCAAAACAGAAATAGAGGAACTCAGGATTGCAGTCATTGGAAAACACAACAGAAGAGAGACAGTCATTACTTATGAAAAGGAATGTTTAGCTCCACCCAAACAAAAAGAAAAGAAACTCTCAATAATCTCTTAATTCTAAATAACCTCTACAAAGCATGAATGTCCCATTTCTGAAGTCACATTGAATTCATAAGTTGGCCAGGTAGAAAAGTCCTGGATATAGCGAAGAGTTACTTTTATGGAAAATATTTTTTGTCCTTTATTTTCTCTGTTCAGTCAGTCTATGTCAATCTGAATACTGGTCACAACTTCTTAATTATTCTGGTTTTCTCACTGTGTCCATGTAACCGTGGAAGTCACATGTTCAGATAGAAATGTCTAGGAACACAAATATTTTATTTTAAAGATTTTAAGCAATGTCAATTTTTAAGATTATTTAATGGCTATACTTTAATGTTAGTTTTAAATTACCAGTGAAAAATTTCAAATACCAGTCAGTGAGTGAGATATCCAGTTATTTACATGATAAAATCCAAAATGGTCATCTCGATTTAGCACTGCCCTCTAGAGGTGATATATCTTTTTTGAAAACTTAAGTGTTATTACAGAGGATATTAAAATTATTAATATAATTTTAATTTGTTGAAAATCACCCCTGCATAATTTATACATACAATCAGATATAACTTTTAAGTTAAAACAACGCAAACTAACAGCAACTAGATCTTGAAGCCTAAAATGGGACTTAGAAAGATTTCATGTTACTTATGAAAAAATTTTGATCAAACAATCTAAAACTTGAAAACTTGAAAAGTAGTTTGTAAAATTATATTTCCATTTTGAATATAGAAGCCCTGGAGTTTTAGTTTTCCTAACAAGGGAAAAAAAATGGATCCTGCACAATAGTGACCTGACATTAAATCAGAAAAAGGCACAAGTAGGAGGTGAAACAATGAGAAAATCAAATTCTGTAACAGTTTCTCCAGGAATAATGAATGTTCTTTTTGAATCTTAAAACCAAGATATTTTTATTTGTCTTTAAAATGTAGTTTAATTTCTATTCCTTGTTTTGCTAAGGATAAGGAATTATTATTCAAAAAAGAAAATACAATATCTTTTCTACAAGGGGACAAGAAACCCAACATGATTGTATTTAATAAGTTGATTGCTACTGATATAAATTCATATATTACTAGGGACTAAACCAGTACTTAAAAAATAGAAAATGGTAGCTGGAAGTAATTGCTACACAATTATATCAAAAATTAAGTTGATTTTACTTGATTCTTCATAAAAGAAGAGTTTGAGAATAGTCTGGCTTTGCAGAACCATAGTCAGAATGAGAGACAGAAGGAATTAGATTTGCACCTTAAGCCACATCAGCCAGTACAGCTTCACTAAGACACTGGTGTGCCAAAAAGCAGATATGAACCCAATGCAACCGTTAATTTTTCTTTACAAAATATGAACCAACCATTGTTCTGGCATTGTGGTACTCCAATTATTTCTTGGGGCAGGGGTGGTGATAGAGGTTTCTGTGTGTGAAGGTTGCGTGAAAGGTCCTTAAAAGTTAAGCTAAATTAGCTAACCCAGTGGGTTTTTACAGCTGACCATCCTCTCATTTTTATTTAATCTAAATTGATCAATTACACCTGTTTCAAGTATTTAATCCACTCACAAGTTCATATTACACTAAGTAAATATTTGCTGAGGATCTTCAGTGTGTCTAACTTAACATAAAGCATACTTCTCAAAGACAGAAATATAGACTTACCAATCCCACTATTTTTAGGGGCACTTGAGGGAGCACCATTTCCAGGGTGCACAAAATCATTTATGATTGGAAGAACAGCATAAGTTGCCAACTATATATATAAAAAAATTTCATATAATGTATTTTGTATATAATGTTTCAGAATTTGCTATCATGTACAACAATATTTCTCCATTGAAGGAAACCTAAATTTTTGGTTGAATATAGCATCCCACTTGAGAAATTTCTTCAAGTGGAATATTTTAATCACCTTAAAAAATGGGGCTACAGTGAAACTGAGAAGGAATTGCAGATGGCAGTCATAAATCAAATAGAGTGATGGACATGTTCTGATAGAGCCTTTAAAAAGCACTTTTATTTTCATTTTGAATTTAATTTACTTGAACATGACAATATAATGGACAGGTTTTTAGGTACACTGTGATTAACTTCATTGGCAACTATTCCATTAATTAAAAAAGAAAAATCCAAATTTTCTTCCTTTTCAGTCTATTGTAACCTCACTATAACATGAAACCTAACAAACAGAGAAACAAGCCTTGTAGGGCTTATGTTTGTTTCAATGCAGAACCAGTCCAGGATTTCAGTATCAGAACAGGTTTAACCAGCTAGATAATGAATTTCCCAGGTCCTGATAAAGACATGGTGCCATTCTCAAAAGTTTACAAGTAAGCAGAAACAACAAAAACATGTCTTATGTGTTCACAAAAGATGAACTTGAATTTGCCTGCATCCAAATGTCAAGTGCAGTACTCAGCCATTCAAGCATGACATTTAAAAACCCGAGTTTTTCTTAATACTGATGTAGATTTTATCCAAGACTGCTCATCAGGTGTTTAATATATCCATCTGTTTGGAAGTTTAACTCTAAATGTTTCATTTCCCATCGAGGGCAACAGGAAAAAAAGGAGTTGGGTACTGCAAGGAAAGGAATAGATATTAATTTGGTTTTATTCTTTTCTTCCCAAAATCTGGACAGTCTTTGTCAACTCATGGGGCACAAGATGTCCTCAAGGTTGTGTTTCTGACTGAGAAAACTTTACAACAAACAAAATAAACCCAAACCAAATCAAACCAAACCAACCAACCAACCAACCAACCAACCAACCAAAAAAACCCTCAAAAAACCTAAACACCAAATCAACCAACTAAAAAAACAAAAACAAAAACAAAAACAAAAACAAAAACATGCAGCAGGATATTGCTAATGGTACATTTTGAAGACTTAACGTTTCTCCACCTGCCTAGTGGGTCCAGGCTAACCAACAATTGAATACTGTAAAAACCTACTTGCATGGAGAGGACCTTAAATGTCAAAATTTTCATAAAGGTCTTATGAATATATATGAATACCTCTGACTTGAAATATGTCATTTACTTTTAAAAATATCTGAAATCCAAAGGGAAAAACAACAGATGAGTCACACGTTAAAAAAAAACTCATAAACAAAACCCCAACAAACCTAAATGGATTGTCTGTATGAACTGCAATAAAAAATAATTTTCTTGTTTCAGCTTCAAAAGTTGGAAATAAGTAAATCTTCAAATTATTGCCTACATAAGGCAGTTTTTATTATGCATCTTTTCTCCTTAATGTTAAGGCTAGGACCAGAAGGCTAGGACCAATGATAAAATAGGAAGACAAATTATTTTTGACCTGTATGAAAAAAACATGAAGCTCTGGAAAACTGTCAAGGAAAGATCCATCCTCATAAAAATTCTAGGTCAGTTTTTCTGCCAGGAGATCTGACTATAACTCATCATTCCCCATGTTTATTTTATTTGAGTTTGAATGAAAAGCTCAATTAGAAATTTTTATTTCTTAATTTCTATTCAATGTGATTGGCAATATTAGTACAATCCTGTTTGTATAAAAACCTCAGTAATTAAAATTAATTTAAGGAAGATCCAAAGTCAAAAAAGATACATAAGAAAACCACACCAAAACACCTCTACATAGCCTGTGAAAGAGAGTCAGTGCAGGAATAAATACAAAATGTAAAAGTATTGTGTATGTACTGAATTGACCTACTGCTTCACAGGTCAACTCTTCATAATTAGCTACAAAATGTTTTTACTGTTTATGCACATAATCATGTAGCTGTGCATTCAGATCAGACTGTCAGACACACACAGCTTGTAGATGGACAGAAAGTTCATCATATGCTCCTCTTCAGGGATTTATTTGAATACAAATACTCTGGAGTGAGTGGGGAACACGGGAACCACAGAGTTTGGCTGTTTATTGACATAATCTCACTATCAGTAAATATTTCTTGAATGGAACAGTTCAGCATCATAGGCCCATAAAAAACATTGGCAATTATCATGTCTACAGAAAAGTGTGAGAAGAAAAAGACCAAGCAACTTGCCAATTGCCAGCATTGGCAGAAGCATTACCAGAATCCTTTAAAAATCCTATCCCTTGATTTATCAACACTTTCCCGTGCTAGGCAAGATGGATTAAGCGTGACTGTAAGTCCTACTGCCTCCTAACTTCAGGGGTTATAGCAATGTGAAGTACAACAGTACTCCTTCCATGCTTTTTCTAGAATAACATAAGGTCAGGGATTTTACTTAGTTGCAGAATCACAGAACGGGTAAAGTTGGAAGGAACAACAGTGGGATCATCTGGTCCAACCTTCCTGCTCAAGTAGAGTCATCCTAGAGCATCTATTTTGATACCTACTTTTATTTACAATTTTTTTAATATGCTGATATTTCATCATGCTCAGCCTTCCCTTACTCCAAGAAAAGTCAGGCTTGCTCTCAGGCATCTGGGGAACTGCCCATCACTCTACATCAATGAACAGAATTGAAAGAGCACAGAAACATAGTGCAAATATTTGCAAATACACAAATGCAGTTACAGCAAATTGGAAAATCAGACAGTGTGTCAGACTGAAGCAGAATTTTCACTTTCTTGATGAGGGATTCTTGATCTATTCCTTTTTTTTGGTCTTGAAACCATGATGCTTCTTGTTGTCTTCACCAAAGTCCTGGGCCATTTCTCTACTTACCGTTCCCTTCTGGTGATGTCCTATTAAACAGGTATTTTAAGGCTCAACACACCTGAAGATTTTGCATAAAAGACTTTTAATCTTGAGAGAATGATTTAAAAACTAACATATCCAGAACACTTCTCCTAGCTCCTCAAAAAATACTATGCTTTCAGTAGGGCTCTTTGTGCCTGTGCTTAATCCTAGTTTAAAACATATGTCAGGAAAATTGTTACTACCAAGCATTGAGCATGAACTGCCCATCTCCAAGTAGGTGTGAACAGCCCCAAACAGTATGACTCATTCTTCAGGATCTAGGAAATGGGATTCCAATAAAAATCATTGAATGCCATCTTTGCCACTGTTATCTTTGCCTAGTAGATCAATAGAGTGATTTTTCTTCACTTCAGTGTCTACCTGTCACTGGTCTTCAATCTCATTTTCAAATGCAAAGTAGAACTGTCTGGTAAGGCATTCTCTTGAGATTTTAAATCACTCGTTATTTTCCAGCCATTATGACTGCAAAGTACTGTTGAAAACTCTCACGAACAACACACTTGTAGGTGGACAGATGACACAAATGTTTATTTCAAGTAGAAGTACAAACACTTCGGATTTTTCTCATGACTTCTGAAAGAAGAGGTAATCATTTCCCGTTCCTGGATGCCATCTCATGCATTTTATGCACAGGTCTCATGACACTGCATTGTTATAAATGACTGCAGTTAGAGCCTTCAGAAGCATATTTGTGGGTTTCATCTGTAAAACCTCAGCAAAAAAGTCCATAGGGCACTATGGAAACAGTCATGACATAGAATAGGAATGGACGGAAGAGGTGACAAGAAGAGGTAGCACAAAATCAAAATATTTTCTTTTTCTTCAGAGAAATGTCTTACTTTTATTTATCAATTATATCTAAAGGATTTAAGGATGTGATTTAAGGATCTAAAGAAAAGATTTATTTTAAAAAATGCTTCACTTGTTCCCTCAACCAAGCTTTCTTCATCTACTATGAGACACTACCAAAACTGATTTGCTAGACACAATTTGCAGTAAAATAGCTGGGGAATGTTTTCTCAAATTAAATTAGTGACGGCAATCTCAGAGAGATATAGGCAATGAAAACATTCATGAGTGTGCATGTGACAAAAAAAACATGTGCTTTAAGCCAAACTTGCTTTTCATTGCTCTTTTGTCACATCAGATGTTTTTATACAAAAACATAGACTGTCCATGTATTCACCACATCTGGTGTCCCAGTTTGGGTTTTTAGTGAAAACATACAAGAATGTGACAAACTTTGATTGATTAGCTAAAGTGAGTGACAGCTTCCTTCTAAGTGCCTAGACCTGATAGCGTGCACCAGTGCACAGGAACCCAAAATGAAGGTGTCAGCCAAGTGCAGCAGTGGCTCACGCTAATTTTCATCAGGAGATCCAATCTTCACATCCTGTTCACATAGACACATAGAGCCGAGCTCTGGGTTATTCCAGAAAATTGTCAGAGCCTGACTTTTATTAAAGCTCACTTTGGCTGACAAAATGCTGACAGTTTCAGAGAAAAATGCCTATAATATTATACAGTGTGAAAATGTTAACCAGTAGGCAATGAGTAATCTTTAAAAAATATATACTGTTTGGAAACTAATGTAATCTTCATAATATCAGTAAAATATAGCATGTTAAATATGTAGAGAGAAAAGCAAATTGAGTAAGATCTCTCATGCTGGGTCTCGATAATTACC
>VZRX01017080.1:0-14487 GCA_013398075.1 Notiomystis cincta
TTATTTATTATTTTATTATTTTACTATATTGTTGGGACAATATTATTATGTTATAATGGAAAAAGCATAAAACAGGGTACAAAGATACAAAGACAATAGCTAATTATCCACATTTCTGTATAGTTTGTTTCATTAGACACATTTAATAACTACAGAACTCTTTAGACCTCTAAGAGATAGAATACAAAATTCAGTTTTCTTATGTAAAAATAACATTATTTAAAACATGCTTAGTTTTTTAAGTTATATGAATTACTTCAAGTATTTTTGAAACACACTGACAGCTAGATAAGGAAAAGTAATGTCTATTAAATAAAAAAAAATAAAAAGAAAGATGTAATTTCTGTGTAGACCTTGAAACAATCACCAGCTAGGACAGAACTCCATAACCTTCAGATTTCAGGAGAGAATATCCCTGTAATTAAAATGGAACAGAGCTTGGGGAGTCAAGAAATTGCAGGAGAACAAAAACATCAGGCTAAAAGCAGTAAATCAAGATCTGACTCCAGGGAGGAAGGGGTAGATCAAGTGGGGCTGGAAAATAGGACTAAAATTCATAACAGTTGGGCAGAGATGTGCAAACTGGAAGGCACAGTAACACAGCAGGAGAACTGAGAGGAGCACCCAGCAGAAAATGTAACCTTTGTATTCCTTGGTTCCAGCTAGACTGCCTGGAGAATCAGCACTGACAAGTATTGCCTTGCTCATTTTTTTGAAATTCATGTTCCTAATGTATTAGGGGTCTTTGGAAATTCTAGTAAAACAATTCTTCTGTTATAAACATAACATTTATGGATACCCACTAAAGACATGTTTCCAAAAAGCCTACATGGCTCAACTCTAAAGGCACATGAGACATTCTTTTATCCAGAGGGGGACTGTAACCACAGCACACACAAAAACATTTTACACTAGGCTCGTTCTGGATTTCATTTGTTAAATTCTTCCATTTGTTATCTTCCTGGCTTATTTCCTATGAAGAAAGATGACTTTAAAGTTTCTCAACTGCATAGGTTTAAGTGAGGATTTTGGTCAGGATAAGAGGGAGTTTTCATGCCTTTGTAAGGTCAGGAAAGCAATTTGTGGTTGAACATGTCAGTTGTATTGTCAGAAAAGGTCCAACTCTAATTTGGGGAATTGACAAACACATTTTTTAGGTTTGAACTGTAAGATGCAGATCATATGAGTTCCACCTGAACTGAGATGAAGATTCAATAAATCTCTGACAAATGTCTGCCTCTCCAGCATGATGACCAGGGATGCCTAGAGCCAGCTCAAATCTTCATTTTGGATGACAGTGTTTCCTAAGCACTGAGATAGTTATGCAAATACATTACCTTTCTCTAAGCTAACACACTAATACACATCTTAATCTGGGATGGGAGGTGGTTGAAGACACATGTAGCTGTCTCTGTTCCATCATGCACATATAGACTTTGCCTCAAGACACTTGGACAATGATGAATTCAGTCTAGCCCAGTGCTCAGTCACACACATGGTAAAATATCTTTCTTTTCCAGAAACAGAGCAACAGAAAGTCCACTCAGCTAAAAGCTAAGGGAACAAACTGCTAGATATTCCTGCAGCCTGCAGAAGTTGAATTCCATAGCTCTCACTTTTCTGGGAAAGACCCTTTACCCCTGGAATATTGATTAGGCTTAGGACTGGTTCACCTTTCATATTACCTGCAAAGGTGAGGGCAGTGTCAGAAAATAAAAGATGGGCTGAGTAACTCAATATGCAGGTTCACCTTATGCAGCCTCAGCTCAGGTACCCAAGTTACAGGAGCAGTAATATTCCATGTGCCACTGTCCCATGTAGGCCAACATCCAGCTTCAAGCATTCTTCACTCTTTGAGTTCTTACCTCTTTATTGCCTAGGTAGATAGGCAGTCAGATAACTAGTTTACATGGTTAAAACTATCCTTGCTATGACCTTAGGTCTGTGTTCATTCATGTGCTGTGTGTCCAACACAGGTTATCTGATCCTGACCATGACTGCAGCCTGCTATGGTTTAAGCCCACTACAGCAGCAAGAGAATGCTGGCAAGCATTGCAGACACTGTAAAAAAACACAGAATATCAAATAAAAATATGAAAAATTATAAATTATGGTTGTGAAAGGAAGGATTAAAATTATTCAGTGATTATAGCTGTTGCTAGTTTGTTTCCAACATAGCAATCTACTACTATAGTATCCTTTTCGTAAATCATCAGCAAAAGCTTACCACATGCTTGGAATAATAATGCTATCCAGAATGGCAGAAATCTCTTTCTTAGCAAGAGAAGACATAAAGTCAAACATCTTTCAAGGCTACCAAAGATGTCAGCTGTCTTCAGGTCTATTTGCCACTGGTAAATGCAAAATAAGAAGAAATAACTGCAAGAAGTTAGTAAGTAAAGAAAATTAGTAAAGAAAATGTTGATGACATTCATTTAATTCGTTCATTCAATAAATTCATTCATTCAGTCATTCATTCAGTTACATCTCCTGCTACAACACTTGCAGTTAGCCATTTGACTCAACCTACTTCTTCATAACACACTTTAAAACAGTAAGCATGGTAGGAAGAGTGTTTCAGTGACAGCTGTAGCAGTCATTGTTTGCCCCTGGCTAGTTCAATGTCACAGTTTACCTATAGAAGTTACTATTAAGTAAAGTTAGTTCAGACCTTTATGAACCTAATCACAGTAAACCTAAATCATATCTTTAAATAACTACTAAAATCAATTAAATATGTTCTCTCCAATAAGTGAGAGTTCTACCCCTCATATCTTCTTTCTGGTATATTATAGATATGAATGTAGAAGTAAGTGAAACTACACCTCACTGGAATCAGGACTACTAGTTTTACTCCCAGTAAAATCTGAGAGAATTGTGTAGGATGGCCAGACTGATGATATTTACAAAGTCCTATCCTATGCTGTCACAGACAATCTTAAAGGATTGAGAAGAAAGAATATGTTCCTCTGCACCATGCATCTATCAAATCAGTATGTACCAATTTATCTTTTTCTGTCGCAATAAATTAAGCAACAATAGCAAATTTCAGCTGGCAAATGAAATGGTCAGAAGACTGGCACTAGACTCCACATGGTTGCAATCTGAATCTCCCTCTCTCCTGAAATGTGAAACTTTCTTATAAAAATGTTCGGCGACTATGGAAATGTATCTGCATTCTACCCTCTCCTGAGCCCATTAAGGTGACTGATAGACTTTAGATTACAGTGACTTGAAAAAAATTACTTTTTTAGTATATAAAAAAAAGAAGACATTCAGAGAATAGAAAAGAACAAAACACTACCTTTTCAGTAAAAACAGAAGGCAACAGAAGCTTTGGAACAAGTGCTTGCCAATAGAAG
Source organism: Notiomystis cincta (assembly GCA_013398075.1). NCBI lineage: Eukaryota > Metazoa > Chordata > Aves > Passeriformes > Notiomystidae > Notiomystis > Notiomystis cincta. Next base: position 3,363 of record VZRX01017080.1, read on the forward strand.
GATTTCATGCTCTTGTTAATTAAAGGAACAAAGAAAAAACAGTGCAGTAGGCTGTATCCTACATAACAGCTTCTACTAATAAAAAGTAATAGACAATTTCCTGCATTCAATTCTTTTGAATACTATTATACAAGGTAATAGAGTTTTGGAAATGGAAGTCCTAGCAGCCTGTCAGAAAGAGCTTTCTTCCACTTTTTTTTATTAAATGACTAAGTGCAGCAGTCTGTGTCCTATCTCTCCCTCTTGCATCTATTGGATTGTATTATTTTACATTTTGATTGAAATGATGTCACCAGCAGATAAAAGCCTGGCCCAGGCATTGTAATTGAATCAGCCTGAGTTGTTTATTCTAGTGATCTACAGCGATGCTTTCCTTGTCCTAACACAGAATACATAAAAGATCCCCTCTTGTTTAACATGCTACTGATTAGATCTATTTTTTTTAGAAGAAGGAGGAATCAAATTGGGGGGTCGAGAGAATAAGAACAGGAGTTTAGGGGGAAAATTGGAAAAAACAGATGAGAAGAGACACCATCTGCAAAACTTTCCATGTGTGACTGAAAGTTTAAACAAATAAATTTCACATGGCATCGATACCAGATGCAAACAGATTTGATTGACAACATTTAAATAACAGTTAATGGGAATATCTACAATTTTTGGAAGGTTTTTCAGTCTTAGGTCCTAAATCAGACACGTTCAAATTTTATTTAAAAATAATGCCAATCTTGAAAGAAGAAATATTTTAAATTACTGGGGGATTTACTGCTGTAAAAATACAGTGTGTTGGATATTAAGTAATTGTTATTAATATGTTCTGTTTTCACTTAAATCATTTTACATTTTAAAAAGAGTTAAAACCACCTTCCATTTCACAAGTTGTTTCAAAAGTTCCTTTCTTTAAAGAGAAAGTCTGTTTTTTATGCTAAGTGCTGTTTCTTTGTTTTTTGTAGTTGCCCCCCACATATGCCCTCTCTCTACCCCCAAAACCCTCAGTCAAATGAAGGAAAATTTGCATTTTTTTATGTATATCATGTACATACCTTCATACAAAACTTCCTCAACTGCATTTTTGGTGGTAGGGGTTTTTTTTATCTGGGTCTGTCCTTAAAATAAAGTACAATCATACAAGGTTTAGTAGTAGCGCCAAGATGAAAATAAGCCAAACCCATCAGGAAATTTCCAGAACTGTTTTCTACTTTAAATCTATGTTTTTAATTGTTTGCCTCAAGTCTGAAGCTGGGAGCTTATTTAGTATGAGAAGGAAACAAAGACATAATTTCAGAAAGTATTTAAGGGATAAATAGATTTTTTGAATACAAATAAGAAACTAATAACAACTACAATTAATAAAATATTGTCATGGAAATGGCTATTAAAGAAATTAGTGAAAAATTTAATTTGGGGAACTTTTTGTAATCCATTTTTTAATATGGGCAACAACTGTAACAAGACTATTTTCCACACATGAAAATTTAAGTCAGAAAAATGGTTTTTTAAAAGTGAAATAAAAATCCATCTACAATCTCTATATATATCTTAATTTACTGTCATTTCCTGAAAATTCGCTACAATGTATAAATAAAAAATACATTTCCCATACCATTTGCAGTCTATTAACAAAATATGTCTAATAACAAAAATTACAAAATTCGCTTTATAATAATTGCTGATACCTAACAAAAAGATCTTAGAGACCTTCATTTTTTTGTACATCATTTATTGTCCTGAAGGTATCATTATTTGAAAGCATTTGTAAAATGTACTTAATAATATTTCTAGTCAGTGATGAACTTGGAGCTAGGAAGGTATAAGATGCACTATCTATATTAATAAATGTGTTTGTTTGCAGTTTATTGTAATGAAAGTATTTTGACTGAAATTAACCCTTTAATTTGCATTGATTAGATCGTGTTGGGTAATACTCTTTACAGTTATCTTGGTTTTCAACACTCAAACTCACTGGGAAAGTACTCATTTCTTTAAAAGCAAAATGTAAATTAAGAAGAAATTAATTCAGATCTGTCATTAATGATTTGAAAACTCACTGCTTTATTTTTATAAAAATGTGTATCACAGTTGGCCTTATAACACAGAGACAAACTGTTCTGTGACCACATAGAGAGACCCAGACCCACCAAAGCACCGATCCATATTCAGTCCTCAGAGTTGGTTAAATATAATTTGCATCACAGAGGTTACACATTTAGTCTCAGGGGGAAAAAAAATAGGCAATGTTGATTTAGCCTCCCTTCAATACTCTCCAGCAGCTGCCTCAGGGAATAGCACTCAGAGGAACATCCCAATATGCCATGCTTTTTCTCACCATCACATTACTTTCTTGTTAAAGCATAAATGGTTGGTACAGGCAAATTGATTTCAACAAAGGAAAACCACTGTGAACATGAGTTCCAGCATCCAATCCTCCTAAACATGAACAGAGATTTATTTATAATTCAAAGATGCAGAATTAATGTTTTAATAGCAATTTTCGTGATTTTTGGAGTTTCCACTGTGAATTCCTCTGATGTCTGGCGGTCTGGCAAACATCCTAATACCATCAATGGAATTCCTTGTTTAAATGGGAGTTGGTTCAGACACTGCCAGCAGAAAGGTGTGAAGAAAAAGAAAAGCCTATAACTTCCATTTATTTTTTGTAGTCATTTCCTTATATTATTTCAAGGCAGTATCTTATGAGAGTCTTTCCTTGTGAGATTTTCAGCCACAAGCACGTTTGATAAACCAATTAGGGACTTGTGCAATCTTATCAAAATCAAACTAAACTTTCAAACCTATTAAAGCTTGCAAAAAGAAATGTAAGCTGGCAAAACTTAATGCCAAGAAGTGAATAAAGTGGCCACAAAATAGACAGCCAAACAGTAGTGCATGTGTCAGAAACGCGGCAAAACATGAGAGAGATGATGCATGGCTGTTTGCTTGATTTAAATAACTTCATATTAAAAGACACTCAAATCCCAGTACTAATGATGTTTAAGCTGGAAGATAGACCCTACACCCTTCCTTCCTCCAGTACTCTAAGCATGTGGAAGTCATCTGTATGATCAACAACAAGATCACATAAGAGAGTAATTTGTTGGGGTTTATGGATAGGAACGGCAAAACTGAGGTTCAGAACATAGGTTTCACATTAAATAGTGTGCTTTTAATCCTGAAAAAAATCCCCAACATTTTTTTCCTTTCTTTAACTCATTCAAGAATCTGAAATGAGTGCTCAGCTTGTATCGGTAGAAACATTACTAATATTTCAGGTCTGTCTTTAATCACAAAACCAGTCTTGAATACAAAATAAAATGACAAGCAAGATGCTGAAATTTCAAGTATATCCTGTCTCTAACCAAGGTATGGAATACAGGAAGAAATAGGCTGTTGATGATAAGAAATGGCAGTTTCCTCCATCAATTGTCTTGTTTTGGATATAAACAATATCTCATAACCTAAATCCAAGTCTTGCTAAAGCAACTCAAGTGAGAGATCAGATTTTCAAAAATGCTGTGCCCCAGCAGACTGCCCTGAAGTCAATTATTTAGAAAGCTAATTGAGAAATCCAATATACTATCATGCTTTTGAGAATTCTGATCCAGACAATGTAAATAACCACAGAGATAGCCAAGTACACATAGGTCCTCCTGCTTTCTTTCAAAACTGGTACTTCAGCTGTGTTTTGTTTTGTCTTTTAAAAAATAATTAGTTGTAGCAGCTATGCAACTCCTTCATAAAATCAAAATAAAACCAAAAACACTGTATTACAACCTTACCATTAAAGAACAGTAAGAAAATCAATAAAATAAAGATGTTAGTGTCAGTCTTTAAGGCATTATTATACACTAAAACAAATATAGAGATATGAATAATTCTTTGGCTATATGTATGCATATATACACACACATGAACATACACATCAGAAAAGCATAGGGTGCAATTTCCTTCTATATTATTTATGAAAAGATCTAAAACCTGATTAACTGCGCTGTACAAAATGTGATTATTTCATAAAATATACTGCAGCTAAGAGAAAATGTGTCTGTGTAGCATATTTTTTCATCCAAAGTGTGAATATTAAAAAAAAAGTTTACATGTCATCCTGTTCCATCTTTGCATGTACTTGCTCTTTATCTCTAAAGCAGCATACGTTCCATATGAGAGAGGGGGTTGCCATGGTATCTGCACTTTAAAAAATTGAATAGCAGATCTAAAAGAAGCATAAAATCGATTTAACAAGTTGTCATGTAAGTTACCCTGGCCCATAAGGATGAAGTCTATGCATCTATTTCTACATAAAAATGTTTATTTAAAAAAAAAAAAAATGCACAATTGTAATTTTTTTAGTCATAGAACTAAAAACATTCTTGTCATTAGGTTGGTCTCATCGACTTACAAATCATTTGGGCGTGCACGTGGATTTTTACTCTTTTTTTCCTTTGTCTCTTTAAAAATACAGTAAAACACATAAGAAGTAGAGAAATAACTCTAAGCAGTGATCCTAATACAGAAGATAAAATGCTGACGTATAATGAGACAAAAACAAACCTTAAAAATTAATTTATTAACTTCTTACTCATTCTAAAGAAGACGTTTCAATAAACACCTTGAAAATGGGCACATTTCTTTTTCTTTTTCTTAACTACTCAGAAGAGAAGGCTTTATAACTCTTGCTTTGGGACTTCTTATAGTCACAGGCACAAAATAGTCACAGTCTGCAGGGCAGATCAGGCCTAGTTATCGCCTAGTTTCACAGGAAAATTAAAGAAACTGTGGTTTTCCTTGGTTGGTTGGTTGGTTGGTTGGTTGGGTTTTGTTTGATTTGTTTTGCTTCCTAAAGAGAGAGAAATATGAATGGAAGAGGACAGGTGGAAGATGATAACTTGTTCTAACACTACATCCTCTCAGCTTCCCTGCAGGATAGGTTACCGCCGACTCATTGAGTAAACCCTACACAGAATCATTACCTCCACCAAACGCTCTCTTTGGAGCAGCATAGCCTTTGGGGAAAGGTCAATGTCACCTAGCAACTAAAAGCCAGTGCCTCTTAATAAATTAACCCCTTCATATGAGCTTTGGTGACATCTCAAATCACAAAAGGACACAAGACATTTTATTTTCATTTCTAATGGGTTCAGCTGTCAAAATCTGCCTGACAAAATCATGGCTGAACCCAGAAATTCTTTAAAGGATTGGATTTATTCAGTGGAATACATAATCCTAACTATGCTCAAATAGAATTATGCTGATCTCCTGTAAACCCATACAAAAATCAAAGGCTGCTTCACAGAGAGTTTCCAGAATTCTGTATGCCAAGTTTCCACCTCTGTGGCTGAAGTTAGGTCCCAGAACAGGACAGTCCTAAAACACAACCAAGATGGATGTTCAAGACAAAGTCCCCAGAAAAACCACAGACATTGTCCCTGCTGCAAGGTGAGTGTGCAGTCTTATTGACTTGCTCTCCACTACTTTGAATGTAAATTCCATAGTGAAATAGGAGATGAACATGACTGGAAGCAAGAGAAGCTCTTTGGCTCAAGGATCCCAAAGAGCTGACATTCTGGGGATTATAGAGCTCAAAGTAACTCCCAGAAGTGTCAAAGAGGGGAAGTGAGTCAGTGTTAGGGAAGGCAGGCAAAAACTGTGCTATGAGTAACTAAGAAGGGGACAGCCTCTCTACCTGATTATTTACTTATATCCTAGGACTCAGTCATGGCCCATTGTTTGTCTAGGTTTGTTCTCTCTCAATGAAGTACCTCCAGATTAAAAAAATAGCTCCCAAATTTATATACAGTTCACCTACCTACTGGCATGTGCACCCTGGGGAATTGGGAGGCTCCCAGACACATCTCTCTATGCCATGATACACCAGAAGAAGCATCAGAAAGCTCAAAGAGTTCCAGTGGTTGAACCATAGAACAACCATTACCACAGGCTCTGTCAAAAACGACAAATGTGCATCTTTTTAGACACAGCCATTACCTGCACAACTCCTCTGTTATTTTCAGAGAGACTGAAATAGAAACATGTTTTGAAGTTGGGTGAGAAGCTGTGTTAGCTGGGTTTGCTTCTTACAACATGCTGAGTAGCAAATATTTACTTAGTTTTTTAAGGCAAGCTCATGTTTTCAATACTTTGTGTGGAAAATGAGGGAAGTATAATTAACATCCACCTATCTAGAAAATGGCCATACTCATAAAACACCTGAAGTATTTTATTTGATTGAAATCCAATGTCTTAACCAAAAAGTTCCCAGCCTCTGCTGGGATTATTTAGCATAAAATTTATGGTACAGAAATACAGTCTTGTCCAGTTCTGTTCTGGCCAGCATTAAAACCCACTTGGCTTTTACTGCCTCAGTGAGAAAAATGTCTAGATAGATAAATAGAGTTGAGATAATTTCACAACATGAGTTCAGAAAAGCAGGTCTCTCTCCATGTCTCACAGTGTTTTGCAAAAGTATGTATGCAAGAGTAAGAATACTTTTCAGACAGAAGAGCCCATTGTATAAATTTTGCACACTCCATTTTATGCTTTATGCACCTTCCCAGGGACACCAAGCTAAAGTTTAGGGAACAGATTTATAGAATTCTTTCTCTTCTTTTTTAAAGGAAATGTAGGAATCTCACCCAAAACTGTGACTTCAAGAATGCATCTAAACCCAACCCTTCCCCACAAACATGTCAAACCCACGACAAATTTTTTAAATTTTGCCAACCGTGACTGACCTGGATAAAAGGAATGCATTATTCTAGAAAAAGAAGTGCCTTTGCCATAAATGGCATTTCATATTTTATTTTCCATATTATTCTGAGTTTCTTTGCATTTTGTATTACTTTGGACTCAATTGTTTATATTAATACCCTCGTCTTTCTACCAACTCAGAACCATTTATTCTGTATCTAGTAAGGCATTAAGTATTTCAAACTACTCCATCCAACACATGTAAGACATAATAGGTTTGTCAGCAAAGGACTGTCCATTTGGCTACTGTATTATGTCCCTCTTCAAGTCTCTTAGTTTTCACTGCTTCTTAATAACCTAATTAATTTTAGGTCATGTGCATTCCTCATAACCATCCTGCTTCTTCTGCATGGAGTACCAGTAGAACCACCATAACTAATGTCAGGATTTTCTTCTTAAGACGTTTGATAAATTGTCTAAATATATATATGTGCTTTGAGTTACAGGACTCATTAAAAAATAATCCTTTTTTAAGGCTGAGAACCATAATTAGATCAGGATTCGTGTCTGTCAAGTTGCCTTTTTTATATCACTAGATTAGGAATTTAATACATAATACATAATAGACCCCAGGCCTTCTCCAGAGCTACTTTGTGCTGGATCCACAAAGAAGGTAAGGGTAGAATTTATTTCAACTAATCTTTGAGGCCTACAAAGTAGTTATCAACATCTGAACTATGTATTTGTTATTTTTTTTAGCCAGTGGATAAAAAGGCATTTCTGGGATACAGATCACATTCTCAAAAGGTAGATGCCTCAGCTGGGTGAGAGAAGGGCACCAATGTTTTCACTGGGTGTAAAGGGATTCTAGGGGATTCCCCCAGGTCTGGAAGGACAAATCTGAAGTGAGGTGGAATCAGCTACATCCCAAGGTCTCAGATGAAGTGCCTACCTGAAGATCATTTTCTGGATAGTATCCATAACTGCTTTTGTCTTTTGTCTGTCTTCTAAGTCTAACGGGAATCAAATGAGAGATTATCTTTTACATACTTCATATATTAGTTGGGTTCTGCTGTGGTAAGCCTTCCAACGTACCAGATCAAGCCAACATGAAAGTCATCAGCTGAAGTACTGCACTGGTCCTGATCCTACTGCTTGTTCTAAAGAAAACAAAATATTCCCAGAAGATAAAATTCAGTTAACTTTTTTATAATGTATGTTTTAGACAAACAGAGCATGTACATACATAAATATTTAAACACACACATACACATATATCCACATATATAAATATCCATATATATATGTATATCCATATATATGTGAAGTCAATGAAAGAACATAATGGGCACAGAATCAAAGTTAGAAATAGAAAAATTAAGCACACAAATCTAAGTGACACTGGAGTGTTAAAGTACCATTTGGACACAGACTTTCCCACCTTTAGTTGAAACCCTATCACACAAAGATTTGATGACATTTTCATAAATTTGAAATGTTTAAAGTAATTTCTCCTTAAATATCCTAGTTGCAATTTGCAACACGTTTTTGTCTTTTGCCCTGCCTGCCTATTATAGTTTTGATTTTGCGCTGCTGGGTTTTTTTCTCACTCTCCCATCTCAATGTTGTGACTTCTGTCTTATTCTGTGTCCTTCTCCTGGCAGGCTGGACAAACAGAAATAACAAGAAAATTCTGAGAGCAGAAAAGAACAATTAAAAATATGTATCACAAGTGATTCCTTTAAACTAGTTCTTGTGAAAATGCTGATTATGCATAACAAGCTCTTTGTGTAGAAGTATAAGGTCTCATGAATGTCTCCTACACTGAAAAGGAACAAAAGATTACTGAGCTGCTAAAATACCACTGTGAACCTGCTGTTTTGTTCTGAGAGCTTACATCCTAATTATAGCATTTTTCTTTTTTCTTTATTTAAGAGTCTTTTTTATCGCAGTGCAGACTGGACATAAACATTCCTTTGGATCCTGTGTGTAAATAATGAAAACATAAAAACTATGGATTTTTCCCCTATCAAGCAGGTTAATAGTTTAATTGTATACGGTTATTCTTACATTAAAAGCTGCATACCTGGCAAGCTTTATCGGGTAACAGGGACTTTTAAATGTGCCAATGTTTCTACAGAAGTAACGCGGGTCAATTGCAAAAGGGATAACCATAATGATTAAATCATTAAAATTTTGTCTATGCTTCACAGAGCATAGAGAAAATTAACTTCCCACCAACCTCATTTTTCTGCTGAACATGAAATAATGATTTTCTGCCAGTATAATTACAAAGCTAACATCTGATAGAGTCAGCATCCAGGGGGGATTATCACATGCATGAGTATTAGACCTCATTACCAGCTTGACTGCAAAATTATTACATCTTGTAATTGGATGGTGAGATTTATATACAGATTGGCTGGGTTCTCTGTAAGATTGTAATTACAAGCTTCGTTGGTTCGCTACTTATCACACGGTGCAGGAGGAGGCAAAAACAAGCAGAGGAAAGACCATTTCATTAAGCCATAACCCTATCAAGGGAGGAGCACTGTAACATCCCTGTATTTATTAGGCCAAACAGAGCTGTTTGCAGAAGGGGAGGCCATTTATTACCGCCTGACAAATGGGATTTCATTTATTTAACCTCGGTGATCTATTTCAGTAAAATGTACAAACGAGCCATCCATTTTATGATTCCGGAGTCAACGCCTCAATTATCTAAAGGCTAACTGACTGTTAAAGCACCCATCTGCTAGGATGAATTCATTGATTTAATTTGCTTCATGTTACTGAATGATTCTTAGCAGACAGGGAGGGAATGGAAGGGGAAGGGAAGAAGGCAAGGAAGCGAGGGGGCGGCTGGTGGTTTAGGAGAATGCATCGGAGTGATTCAGCACGCCGGTGTCTCTCTGTGTGTCTGCGCGCGCGCACCCCTGGTTTTTTTAATCCTTCAGCACAATAGGAGAAGGAGATCAATAGCAGCTTAAATTTTATGAGACAAGGAGTTAAGTTGTTCAGCTCGAGCCAAAACACCTTTGTTCTACCATAACAAGTAATCTCTGTGGCGGAATTAATATTGACAAGCTGGCTTCTTTGTAGCTAATTTTGTGGGTGCCTGAGCCAATCGGGAGCCTCGCAGTAATAGAGTTGTTATTAGAGTTCATTATAAAAGCTGTGGATCAATGGCTACACTGGGAGGGAGAGGACATGCTGCAGCAGAATGCATATGTATGCTCAAGGAAATGAAATCCTTTTAATGTCCTTGTAATAATTTATTCTATAGTTCTCTTTGACTTAAAAAAAAAAAAGTCTTTCAGAAACAAAATTAAAAATGTTCCCTTGTGAGGCTTTTAATTTTATCATAACACTGAAATTGATAGGATGTAAAGCAGGATTTCAGGGGTGGGGAAATTCAGGGAGAACTCTTTATCCAGCTCTGAGTTTTATTAGAACTGGATTTTGCCTGGAAAATACCACCACTCCCATTTTATCCGAATCACGCAGGCTGGTTTGTTGAAAGCTTATGCTGCTATGAGCACAGCATTGGTATCTTTTAAAACACCCCAGGTTTCCTTCCTCCCTAAACCCTCTGTCTCATTAAATCTGACTTTTACTTTTTTTCTTTGATGGGGTGTCATTTTGTAGAAAACATCTTTACACTCAAGGAGAAGGAGTCACAAATAGAATGCTAAAGCTTTTTCCCCATGTTTCTGGGAAGGAATGACCTGTATGCTGTGAGTTAGCACTTTCAGCAAGCTGACAAGGAGTTCACAGAACACAGCTCTTTGTAAAAGGTTGCCTCTTTCAGCTGTAAAAGGGCCCTCCTTGATGTAAGTGTTCCCAGAGTAATAATCCATTTCTCTTGTGGCAGGCACCAGCTCATGCTATAATCTTTCCCACTAGCTCCAAATCAGTACAAGAAAGCTGTTTACTGGACAATTTTCCCTACATCTCAATGTCAAATGATACTGCATTAAAATGTGAGAATATCACACTCTAAGAAAGGCAGGAGGATCAAAGGGAGCCCTCACTGTGAGTGAGTTGAAACAAATTAGCATCTTTTGGTCATGGTTTCCTAGATATAAAAATATGGTATTTCAGGGCCATAAATTGTTTGCTTTGCTTTGCTTTCGTTCCTTTATTTCACTATTAAAAAATAGCCATTTATTTTTTCCATCTCCCTATGCTTGTCTCTGCCAAAAAAATTGAATCACTTTCAATTGATGCAATTAGATGGGGTAAGTCCCTTGTGTAGACATTGTTGTTTCAATTCCAGAAGATATCATTAAGTCAATATAAGAGACTCTTCCACAAAAATAAGGCCATCAAGTATGAGCCCTGTTCAGTCTGTTACGGTTTTTTTTTTCTATTACCACATTTTTCTCAAGGATTAACAAAAACCAATCATTTCAATTTTCTCATTTCTTTTTTTTTTTTT
>VZRX01017080.1:14543-54746 GCA_013398075.1 Notiomystis cincta
TTTTTTTTTTTTTTTTTTTCTCCTTAAAACTGTCTTAAAACTTAGATTCCTGCTATTTGGTACAGTAAAAGAAAATATTCTGTGAGAGAAAACCAGTAAATTAAACCTTGTCATCACATTTACCACCCTCTTTATCTTCCATTTTCCTCACCCAGCTGGAAGAAAGTAGAGGCATAGTGTCTGGAACCAGGGATAGTGATAGGAGGCATTGAAAATGAGGGGAAAGTTCAAAATTCAGGCACCATAAAAAGCCAAAAATCTCAGGGAGAACAATTTTTTGTTAATTAGAAAGTTTTGAATATGTCAATTTTTTTCTTTTCCTGTAATACAAACCCCATGCAGCTGTACAGGTGTACAGGGGGCTGCCTGCTGAGAAGGGCCTGAGGGTTCTGGTAAAAAACAAGCTGCCCATGATCCAGCAGTGTGCCCTGGGGACAAGAATGGTATCCTGGGAGGCATTAGGAAGAGCCATGCCATCAGGTTGAGGGAGGTGATCCTGCCCCTCCATTCAGTCCTGGTGAGGCCCCATCTGGAGTGCTGTGTTCAGTTCTGAAGGGCAACAAGTATGGTTAGGGGACAGGAGCATGTCTGGGAAAGGCTGAGGGAGCTGAGCCTGTTCACAGCCTCAGGAAGGGCAGACTGAGAGGGGACCTCATCAACACAGAAGCATCTGGAGGAAGAGGATGGAGAACGGAGCCAGGCTCTTGGTGGTGGTGCCAAGCATAGGACAAGAGGCAATGGGCAGAAATTGACACACAGGAAGTTCCACCTGAATATGAGAAAGAGCTTCTCTACTGTGCTGGTGACTGTGAACTGGAACAGGTTGCCCAGAGTGGTTGTGAAGTCTCTGGAGACACTCAAGAACCATCTGGACACAATCCTATGCCATTTGCTCTAGGATGGCCCTGCTTGAATAGGGAGGTTGGACCAGATGAGCCACTGTGGTCCCTTTCAGCCTTACCTGTTCTGTGCTTCTCTGCTTCTGTGATAATAAGCTTAAATTTCAGAATTTGTACTGAATATGCCTTGACTGGAATTTTGCTTTGAAAAAGACTGAAAGGGGAAGTAAGTGTGACATATTCCCTTTTCCCCCAGTTCAAATAAATAATTTTTCCAGTCACCCTCTGTTGGTTTCCTCTTCTTTTCTTGACAGCTAATCTCTAATAGTGAAAGAATATCAAAAGAAACTTACCTGTGATTTTATGGGTTGTCATGCTGTTCTCTGACATTCACATCCTTCCCAAGATCCTTCTGACGGATCCTTCTGAACTTCTTGATGATTTCATCGTTCTTTGGTGTTCCTTATTTGTCCAGTATGGAAAGTCTTTAAGGAAAGGGAAAAAGAGAATTGGTAAATGTACTTCAGAGGTCAAAAGGAGTTTCCACAGAAATAATTTTTTTGCAATATTAGCAAGATCCTGCAACAATAATGAGAAAAAATAGCAAAAAACTTTTCAGCCACATAAAAGAAATGTAAAGTCAGATCACAATGAGATTGACACAGAGATTAAAGGCAATATGGTTCTCAATATGGCTCAAAAATTAAATTACCATCCTCATAGAAAATGGGGATAAAATACCATCTTTAGATGTAAAAGCAAGGCAGCTACTGGAAATGCAAAGCAGAATTTGCCCTAGCAAATTATTACTTATTAGATAGATATATATTCTGGTAGACAATCTTTTTTAGCATACTGCTGTAGCACTCTGTGGTCAGAGCAGCCAAGAACTACACACAGCTGACCTATGGGAAGTGCAACACTGCAATTGCAAAATTAGTATAATGATTTCTCCCATGCCTCTGCCCTCACTGATATATTTGTGAGGCCCTCAGCCAGATCTGCTTAATGTTGGTCTGAAGTTCCTTAGGACACCAAATTTCTTCTTGCAACATCTTTTGGGACACTCCATGTCAATGTAATACAAGCACAGAAATCTTGTCTTTATTTTGTCTTTAGTTTTCCATTCCCTTTCTACCAGATTTCACTGCTCTGAACCATTATTAGTCACTCCTTTTTTTTATTATCACAATTATTCTCCTACTTTACCCCATTTAAAGGTTGGAAATTACTCTGTTCTCTTTTTCTGCTTGATGGAGCACATAAGGTCTCTTTTGCCTTGAATCCTTGATATTTGACTTTGAAGGTTACTTCTATACATCACTGCAGTCCACTATAATTTCTAGTAACATATCTGCAGCTGAAATCCCTCCAGCACCAAGATCAGTCTCTAATTCTCCTTGATTTCAATGGAGAGATTTTCATGATGCAGATCTGATGCTCTGTCACAGCACTTGCTTATACTGACACCACTCCAGTAATTTCACTGGGCCACTCCAGATTTACTCTACACTAGAAGCAAAGAACAATCAGACTGCTGTGGTAAACAGGTAATTTGTAGGAGAGACTCTATCTTTGCCACACGTTTATCCTTAGTGGAGATGAAATAGATTGCAGAGTTGTATTTGCTAAACTCTCTTGTCTCTAGAAGAAATGTAGCAACATTTAAGCTGCTGCTCTAACTGGATATCCCATAATACTACTACTATAGCAACTACTTTAGAACAATATACTTTTGAATCCTCAAATGCAACTGGAATTTCTTTCTTTGGAGTTTCTGCTTGTTTTCTGAAAATATTTGAACAGCAGGGGAAGCCATTTATTAGAACACACATTTTCCAGCCTTCCTACTCACAATTAACACAGGCAATAAACCACTGAATACAGCTGTGTGTTGCATATGCAGCTACAGTAAAGAAGCATCTATTTTTCAGGTTTTAAAGCTACTTGTCCTTTCACTCTACACCTCAAAACAGGCCTGAGGCAGGAACGTATTGCAGTATAAATACAGGCTTCAGAGCACGCTATTCTTTAGTAAAATATGTGTTGTAATGAGATAACACTGCACCTCTGATAGTTTACCGTATCATGAAGGCCAACAGTTATCTCAATCTGAAGTCTGTTCAGCCTAGTCTTATCTACTCTTTCAATTATTATTTTGTTTACAAACTTTCAATACAGCTCAATCGTCCATAAACAAACAAACAGATGTTCAGTGCCAGTTAGTCAGTGTTATTTCAATGTAAGGGCCAATATTTCCACTAACTTTCATGAGAACAGCCCCCACGCTGAAAATTTTGAAAGAACTGTTTTTTTTTTCTTTATGAACTCAATCTAATCTACATGCACTAAGATACGAAGCATTTCACAAATTAAGTACATCCACAACTCAGAAAAGACATTTGCCAGGGAAAAAAGAATCAAACAATGTAGTCATGGTAACCTGTAATTAAAGATCAGATCCAAAAGCTTATCACAAAACTGGTATTTACAATACACACATTCTTTCTCATCTTATTAGAAATAAATTCTAGAGAAAAGCTGTATCCAAAACCAGTTTTCTTTCTAGTAAATGTGGGTCAAAGGGTTCCTTAATGTAGCACATAGGATAGCATGTTGGAATTGTGTGTTGACAGCTCTAAGGAAATTAGCTTAAAAGGCTTGTTTATTGAATGGCCTTAGGAAGGCATTAAACTGTGAAAGTATGTAGAGTACCAGCTGTCTCTCAACAACTCTATAAAAGCAAACACAGCAAAAAACTCTGACTGGTTGAGATAAAGTCATATGACAGTCCAGGTTGGAAAGCCTTTGAAAGATTACCTCATTCAATATCTTATGGAAAAGGGAACCTAGATGAGATTTGTTAATAACCTTCCCAGTTGTATCTTGAAACCCTCCAATGATAGGGACTCAAGCCCTTAGGAAGTTGTTTAAGTGATTAATTGTTCTCACTCTGAAAATTTTCTTTCTCATGTCAAGATGAAACCTATCCTGGAATCTGTTGCCCTTTGTCATCTCCACATTACTTCTTGTGAAGAGAAAGCCTCCATCCTCTTTGTAGCCAGCCTTTAAGAACAGGAAGATGGTGATAAGATTCCCTGTGAGACTTTTCTTCTCCAGAGTGAAAATACCTCTTTCCTTCAGTTTCTTCTCATAAGGCATTTTCTCCAGATGTTTGATTATTTTTATGGCTTCCTTTGGTGATGAGATGGAATATTTGTGTTATCACTTACTCTGCCTCATACCAGAAAAAGTAGTTAGATGCATTTGGGAAGGACAGAGTTGTAGTTCGAGAGCCACTGTTGTCCCACCTGCTACGTCCACACCTGCCTGGTAATTACTTTGCTAATGGATAATTTCTTAAGGATATGTTCCTTCCCCTGATTAGGAGGATATGATTAACACGCTGATTTTAATGTAGCACTAAAATTAATTAATCATTTACTATCACTTAGGTAGAAAATTGGTATTCTTGGTTGTGCATGTAAAAATAATAGTTTAAATAAAGCCTGTAACTCTGGTAATGAATCCTCAAGAGTTCTTAGGAGTGACTTCACATGAACAACTCATAGCACAAGATTAATACAAGACTCGAATAATTTTGTGTAACATATAAAAAGCTCTATCCTCATTTGCACAAAACCAAAATGAGCAAATGTCAGGAACAGGACACAAAGAAAGTATTTTTAACTAAAAACTGGTAAATTTAGGTTTCTGCTTTTGCCATTTTCTACAAAGCTATTCATTTTTTTGAAACAATAGGGGCTTATTACTTCAAAGATGAAAACACCGCAGAACTAGCAAAGCACCTGATCATCAGGAGTATTTTCCTTCATTGTCCTTGTTCTATTTTGCCCATTGCATTTTTTTCATCAATATCATTCCTCTGCTGACAGTAAATGCCAATAGAGTCATCATACTAACAATCTATGAGGTCGAGAAAGAGATATATCTGAACTACTATTGCTTCTTATTTTGAGAAAAAGGCAATAATTTAACCCATATATTTTTAAAGCCAGATATTTCTTTATAGCAAGTTACTCAAAAACATTTTCTAACATTTCTTGTTTGCATACTAGCCTTGACAACTGTGATCTCAAAGAAACCATCAGTGTTTAGACACAGCCAGAAGCCCTTAGGAGTTCTGAAAACCCATGTTTTCCTTAAGATAAACACCTTTGTGTAGGGTGGGGAGGAGGTAGGGAAGAGGATAAGATTAGTGACAAATTCTCCCCCAAAAAAAGATTTGGTAAACATGCTTAGAATTAGAGTCAATACTTAGGCAACACCTCTCTCCTCATCAGCTTTCCACAAGCCATAACAGGATGTCAAAAATTATCTCTATCTATTTGTTCAGTGTCTTTGATGTGACAAAGCAATACTCTTTAGTTTGTTCCTCTGCTTTCTGTGACTTCCTAGAACTCTTATTCAGAGACTGAGCAGGCCTAGGACTATTTAACTTCCAAAAGTCAGAAAAGAAAAAAGTACTGCAGTTGGGCCAACTGGCCTCTATAACACTGCAGATCACTGGTGGGGACCAAACTGAGTTTCCTATGCCACTGATGGCTGCTTTAAGCAGAAGAGCAGCCCTCCCTCCTCATGGAGCATAAGTGTTCCCTTAACCAAACTACCAGTTTCAGTCAAGCAAAATTAAATTACAACTTGGAACAGAAACCTAGTATTTCTGGCTGAATAAAGTAATCACAATAATTCTTATTACTTAATTATAGTAGCTAGTGGGAGGGAAGGGCACGGGACCTATTGCTTCTCTCTCTCAGATAAACACACAAGTCAGCAGCCTGCAGTGCTGCACTCACCTGTGGGCATAACAATGCTGAAATCTATTGTACACAGCAGACCAGCTTCAACAAGGGACCAATTGCACTCACCTTGGAATATCCTACATCCCACAAGTGAAGGTGATTTCCTATTACAAGCACTTTACACCTCTTTTTCACTCTTTTAACAATTCCTGTACAGAAAGAATATGTATGCCCAGTTTTGCAACATCCTAAGTCCATTGGCTGTAAAGAAAGAAGCTTTTCCCTCCCTCAACCTTGGGAAAAGAGCACTTTCCTTCCACTAAAAATATCCACTAACCAATCCGGTTTTGTATTTCTTTCTGTCTGTGAGTCATTTCTATGGTGAACTGAACATTTCTAAGAAAATAAATAAATAATGAACTTTTATCACACAATTCATTTTCTTCCATATCTACAGTGACTGAGGCCAGTCTTGTACAGACTGTGTTTAGCCTCTTGCTAAACACAGAGCTCCTGGGGTTTGCTTTCTTGACAAAACCATTCTTAATCATTCCTATTCCCTTCCTTTTGTGGGAAAATGACAGTGAAAAAAGAAAGAGCAAGGCATGACAAATGGAAAGCTAGGGAGAAGGGTGCATAAATAATACAACTCTGCATTCCTGTGAGACCAGGACTGAGTCTAGCTGAAGGTGGGGACTGTCAGGGTGCTGGTTCCCTATCCTTAGGATGCAAAGTAGCCATCAGCTCCAGCAAAAAATAGCTGCCAAATCAAAAAGAGGAAAAGGAATCTCTACCCTATCTCCCTACCTTGTTCCTTCACAGGATGGTTCTCTGTTCCCTCTACACCACATCCACCCAGCTCCCCTCAGGGCTCACTCAGCCCATGTCTGAAAAAAAGGCATTTCCCCAGGGACTCTCCATGTGACTCTGACCCCATATGCTTCCCATCTGAAAGGAGTGGTCCTATCCTACCCCAGGCATCAAAATATCTCACTACAGCTCTGAAATAGCATTTCACATATAACACACATATGGCATAACTGTCCCTCTTATGCTGTAGGACTGTCAAATAAAGTTGATGGAATTGCAGTGATGTAAAATATGCATAATTAAGGTAAGAATAAGACCCCTTTCTACCCTCTGCAGCCTGATCATATGAGAAGCTAAACATTTCCCACTAAGTGCTTAGTGCCCTCTGCTCACATCTATTTGGTTTCAGTGAGAATTCAGCTAGCAGAGTTAATCTCTTACAACCTACTATTCTGATGCAATATGTTGCTCACATTCAGGAAATCTGAACTGAGTTTAGAAATTCCCAGCTCCCTCTGACAGTCAATAACTTACTATTTTAGTGCAATGAGCACATTAGCCCCGAACAGCTTGAGACTGCATTCTCCATTGATCAGATAAACAATTTGTGAGATATTTTATTACAAAACGACGTACCAATTTAGCCATCTTTTCATCAATGATGTGCTTAAATTGGATGTGAAATGCCAAGAAAGTTGCCTCCCCAGGGTGCCATCAGTGAGAAATGTAAAGCAGAGGCTTTCAGTTAATATAGTTCATGTAGCGGAGTTTTATCTTTCAGTCAAATCAAATTTAAGTCAGCTGCTAATACATGTTTGACCTCCCATTATCTAAAGCCATAAATTGCATTGTAGTGATTTGTTAATCTTGCCTTAAATCATCCAGCAACCTTTATATATTTTTTTTTAATGAATCATAGGGGTTTTATTCTTCATTTTCTTGAAAGTCCATAAAGTACAGTTGATTACATCTCTGGTTTCTTGTACCTACCTCAGTCATTCAACAACTCTTACTTCTGTTGAATATAAAATGCATTATTGTTTCTAAATTCATTTAGGTATAGAACACCCTACTCTGTCTATAAGTGCTTTATTCCAGAGATAGCACAGATAGTCTCAACAGCCCACTTTTAGATTGCATCTCTGAATCACAAAAGAAATAGAAAATTAATCATACAGTATTTGTGATCTTTTCTCAAAATGTATCTAAGCCTATGTTAGCATATTTACTAAAACAAATTTAATTAACAGAATGGATACCTCTTTTATGCCACAGCCACTTCATATTACACTTCTATCACAGTTTCATCACGAAATTTCAGGAAGAATGCAAACCATCATGGTTCAATAGATGACATAAATAAACAGGCAACATTTTTAATTTCCCTTACCACTGCTTTTGAAACAAGAAAGATATGGAAAACTATGGAATATAAAGTACATGCAGAACTACAGAAAATTAAGTATCTTCATAGTACTTTCAGAAGAAAAAGTTCAGAAGCCAAAAGTCACAAGATTATGAGAAATGTTTTGGGGTTTTTTTATGTAAACATTCAGTTCAATTATTCACTATAATCAGACTTTCTAAGAATTGCTTTGCTTCAACATCTGTGTGATACAGAGTTTTGCCAGCTTTTAGAAACCTGCAGCCTGCAATCAACACAAGAGTCCCTGGCAGAGGATCCAGAAAAGGCATAGTCCTGTGTGTTGGGCATTGTAAACAGCTCTAGGGAGCGATGCAACATAATCAATGTCATGGGGATAATAAAAGCAGAGACTCACCAAACACTCACCAAACTCATTTAAAGGTGTAGCTACTAAGCCTTCATTAGATGGGTCCATTTTCAATTCCAGCTGATCTAAACAAGATTCAGACTACTTATATGTAAGATGATAATTAGCAATGACTTGAGAGATTTAGTCTCTCTGCTTGCAAAATGAAAAAAATACCAGCTTTTTTATCTTGGCAATGCAGTTTTTCCAGCCTTCAAAGATGTCTCAGATAGACTTTTCTCTTGGCTTGATTAACAGGCAAAACATCCCTTTCCTCAGGTCAGACCCTCTCTTTGCCACACTAAGTTTCAAAGGGATCTGTCCCACTGACCAAAGCACAGATGGTAAAGCACATACAGGCACATCATTCAAACTTCTTAATATTACAGTACAGAGCACTTAAACAAATTTTTATTAAGTCAAGCTTTATCCTTTGGTCTTGTAGGAGGTCTCAGAAGGTTTAAAATCAATTTCTCCTATGCCACCACAGTCCTTTATTTCCAGCTATCATCTGTTACTGTCTGTGTGGACTCCTCTTGCAAAGGAGCTCATGACACCAAATAGCCAAAGAAAACAGTGACCCCACAAGAGACCTGTAATCACACCTAAGCTTACATTCACACTTCAGGGACATTCAAATATCTAACCTAGATCATCCTTCCTTTCACTTATGCCACTGCATGTGAAAACCTTTAGGATGGGATGCAAGATAAACCCTATTGCAGGAGCTACCTCTAAAAAGCAGAGCTCTCAGTCAAACAGACAGAAACTCGGGATAAGCATCTAATTTGGAATTTTATATTAGGAACACAGATGAGTAATTAGAAAAAAAAATTGTTTGATGTTACATTTTAATACATTGGGGAGGGTGGTGATATCCAGGAGTTGTGCTTAGCACTCACAGCAGTTTAACATTTGCTGAATGTCTGAGTGTTAGTGGGGCTAAGATCAAACACCAAACAAGGACTCATTGCTAGGACTCCAAAATCAGAATGTTAAAAAACCCAACCAAGAAACAAAGAAATTAAACCTAGAACCATAAGGATAGAGAAAATAAGAAAATGCTTTTAATTTGTCTTTTAATCTGACTTTTTGGTTTGGTAGATTAGGACTGTTCTAAACTTCTTCACAGCACTAGGAGACTGAAAACATTCTCAAATTCTGAACTCATACTAAGATCATAACATAATTGCTCATCTCTGGGAATCAAAGATTTAAATAAATTTATTGCTAAACTGGCACTAAATAATATTCTTATGGTATTATCAACTAATGAGCAACCATGTCTCAGTACAAGCTACATAATGAACTCAGATCAGGTAAATACTGAAAGCTCAGTTCTCCAAGGCAGCTTCTGGGTCCCACTTCATTCCCTGAGCATTGTTTTGACCTCAGGCACACTCAGTGTACACACAAATCCTATTTAGGAGAGAAAGGACACACCACCAAGATACCCACAGATCCTAATGCAACAGTTATACTCATTTTACAGCTACTCTACCAAAGCACTTGAAAAGTATGGCTCTGGGGAGCAGCCCAGAACACCAGTTAAAATTAAAATCACTTTTGTAAAAAACGTACTGCTGTTTTAATTTTGAAAAAACTGACCTCAGATAAAACTCATTTAAAGTATGAACCTTTTACCTAACATCACTCTTTCACTAAATGGCAAATTATCTCAGCTTCCAGATATGCTTAGAAAATTGATAATCCATTGCTACAAAATGCATACAAAGCCAAACTAAAAGTAAAGCCATAAAAATGACGTTGCCTTCACAAATGGGACAGAAAATCACTATCTAGAAGACACTGGAGGTATTTCATAGAAACATAGAATCATTTAGTTTGGAAAAAATGTTTAAAGACCATTGAGTCCAATTTAAAAAGAAAAATAAAGAGTTCTGCACCCTCAGACTGACAGCAGTAATTAAAATCTTTGTCTTTTTATTTGAAAATATTATTGTATTTATGCATATGGGAAAAAATCAGTAAGAACAAAGAGATTCTGTAAAAGATCCTGTAGTGTAAGTTTCAAATGTGATAGAAGCAATCTGGGAGATTTATTATGGATCAGCAGTCAGAGCAGATTTTTTGAAAAAACACCAGAAGTGTTATAAAACTATTATACTTTCTATGATGTTCTCAAAATTCAGAAGAGTCTGCTTGTGAAAGCCTTGCAGATTTGGTATAGTTTGTTTAGTTGGGTTTTTTTATCATTATTAGCTTTAGCATTTATTACACCCAAAAGTGATCTTATTTTAATCTCCATATTCTGCTCCTCCTGCATGCTTGCAAATTTCCTAAGACTCTCTTTCAACTAAACAATTTCAATTTTCTATTCATACACTCAAGACTTCAATCACTATGGCTATTTGAAAAATTATATCACCAGCAAGAGCAGACAAGAATTTATCTTTTGTAGGCTATAAAAGAGAAAGATATTTATTTTCATTCCTGTAGAAGAGGGAGGTTGTGACAATAAACAGTAAATGACACCCACAGATTTCAATTGCACAGTCAAAAGCTGTGTTTGTTTTCAGAAAAAAAAAACATTAAAATTGTCACATATTTTTATGGTTTTGCAGCTGCCATTTATATTCAAAAATTCAGCCATGTGTTTAGATTTTTTTTTTAGTATCAAATCAAACTAAAAATGTTACATCTACTTGTGAAAAAACTAAAATATGGGTATTTAAGACTGCAAAGACAGTGTGTTCACATGATCTTAATGTTAACTCATACATATGGACATGCAGAATCAGACAGAGTAGCATCTTTCCAACTAACTCAATCAATATATTTTTTTTCAAATAAGTGTACCAATATGGATAATTCTCACCAGCAAGGGTTTTTCATTTATTAAATGGAAGCATGATTCAATGACAGCAATAGAGTCTGTCCTGTCACTGCTTGAAAGAGAGGAGCTCAACCATAATATAGGATGCTTAAAATAAAGTTATCTGTTCTCACCTTGAAACTGGTCTGTACTATACATGATATAAACAACACAAAAGAAACAAACAAACAAAAAAACTAACAAAAAACACAAACAAACAAAAACACAACAACAACAAAAACAACAACAAAAATAAATATATATATATATATATTAATTTAAATTCTCCATTTTAAAACCACATTTTATGTGGTTTTAAACTTATGCTGACTGAAAATTCAGGTGGCTTCCTGAACAACACGAAATTCAGGAATGTTATCGGGTGTTATTTTAAAATTTGGTCTTTTTGTTTAAAAAAATCAATGTTGCACAGTTGTGTTAAACAAAACACATGCCATTTTATTTCATATCACTATGCCAGACATAAACATTATTTACTCTTGAAATTCATAATTTTAAGAACACTGGGAATGTATATGGGTAGCTAGGGAGCTACCAGTGAAGTTGGAGAACAAAAATTCATAGAATAAGTAGCTCCACCATTGTCTACCCCGTAATATCACTGTGCCTCAAACTCTTGCACCACCAAAACAGCCCAGAAATTGTATTAACACATGACCAAATCCACTGGGAAAATAATTTAAGCAGAAAAATTGAATGATACCTGCAAACTGTGTCAAAGCATTTCAGTACAAGTCTGAAAATCTTCTGCCTGAAGCAATTAAGGAAGATGCCTTTACCAATTAAAACTACACTAACAGGTATGACAGCAGCTATGAAAGCATTGCTTGCTGATTAAAGAAACAAAAAACTGATGTAAATCAGACTGTAGCAATTGTAGAAATTGATAAGGGAAGGGAGGCAAAACAACTCAATCTATCATTATGCCAGAGCTAAGGACAATTTCATCACTGAAAGAGTGATTGGGCACTGGAGTCATCTGCCCAGGGAGGTGGTGGAGTTACCATCCCTGATGTGTTTAGAAAAAGACTGGACAGGGCGCTCAGTACCATGGTTTAGTTGATGAGGAGGTGTTAGGTCATAGGTTGGACTTGACAATCTCAAAGATCTTTTCCAGCCTAGATCATTCTGTGATTCTATAATTTATAGACATATTTCTCCATGAAAGCATAGTTAAGGAAGGAAAGGCCAATCAGGACTTACCTTTTCAGCCAAAGTGAAGGAAGCTTAGGCTTCTGACATCCTTAAGAGACATACTGCACTAGAAGAGCAGCACTGTTGATGTTGCTAATTCTGATCCCCCATGTATTCTTGCTCATTCTCTTCAAAGCTCATCCTGCTCTGAAATCTTCCTGAATCCCTGCAGGAAAGAAGGAAGGATAATAGAAGGGCAATAGTGCAAGGGCATGGTTTCCAAACACACTTTTCTCAGACTTTTTACCTGCATCTTTTCCTCTGATGGACAGCTGACATCCAAATCACATTGTCTAATAACTGCTAGAACTTCCCTCCTCCATCATTTCCCCAACTGTATCATCACACTTAATGCACTTCTACTAACTGAGCTAATGCTTTACTGTGCCTTTCTTATTAGACTTCACTTCATTGCCCTGCTCTAGCTACCAGAGATATGAATTTACTCTTCTGTCAAGTCTCCCAATCCCTTCAGCCCCAGTCAGGGGAACAAACACACACATTCACCCTCTCTGTCAGACTGCATAGCGGGTCCGTATAAGTAAATAAGTAAAACACCTTCTCAAAATCCTGCTTTGCAGCCAAGCACACAATGCCTACAGATAATGGCAGTCCCCAAAGAAAAGGCCAGGAGNATAAAAATGACGTTGCCTTCACAAATGGGACAGAAAATCACTATCTAGAAGACACTGGAGGTATTTCATAGAAACATAGAATCATTTAGTTTGGAAAAAATGTTTAAAGACCATTGAGTCCAATTTAAAAAGAAAAATAAAGAGTTCTGCACCCTCAGACTGACAGCAGTAATTAAAATCTTTGTCTTTTTATTTGAAAATATTATTGTATTTATGCATATGGGAAAAAATCAGTAAGAACAAAGAGATTCTGTAAAAGATCCTGTAGTGTAAGTTTCAAATGTGATAGAAGCAATCTGGGAGATTTATTATGGATCAGCAGTCAGAGCAGATTTTTTGAAAAAACACCAGAAGTGTTATAAAACTATTATACTTTCTATGATGTTCTCAAAATTCAGAAGAGTCTGCTTGTGAAAGCCTTGCAGATTTGGTATAGTTTGTTTAGTTGGGTTTTTTTATCATTATTAGCTTTAGCATTTATTACACCCAAAAGTGATCTTATTTTAATCTCCATATTCTGCTCCTCCTGCATGCTTGCAAATTTCCTAAGACTCTCTTTCAACTAAACAATTTCAATTTTCTATTCATACACTCAAGACTTCAATCACTATGGCTATTTGAAAAATTATATCACCAGCAAGAGCAGACAAGAATTTATCTTTTGTAGGCTATAAAAGAGAAAGATATTTATTTTCATTCCTGTAGAAGAGGGAGGTTGTGACAATAAACAGTAAATGACACCCACAGATTTCAATTGCACAGTCAAAAGCTGTGTTTGTTTTCAGAAAAAAAAAACATTAAAATTGTCACATATTTTTATGGTTTTGCAGCTGCCATTTATATTCAAAAATTCAGCCATGTGTTTAGATTTTTTTTTTAGTATCAAATCAAACTAAAAATGTTACATCTACTTGTGAAAAAACTAAAATATGGGTATTTAAGACTGCAAAGACAGTGTGTTCACATGATCTTAATGTTAACTCATACATATGGACATGCAGAATCAGACAGAGTAGCATCTTTCCAACTAACTCAATCAATATATTTTTTTTCAAATAAGTGTACCAATATGGATAATTCTCACCAGCAAGGGTTTTTCATTTATTAAATGGAAGCATGATTCAATGACAGCAATAGAGTCTGTCCTGTCACTGCTTGAAAGAGAGGAGCTCAACCATAATATAGGATGCTTAAAATAAAGTTATCTGTTCTCACCTTGAAACTGGTCTGTACTATACATGATATAAACAACACAAAAGAAACAAACAAACAAAAAAACTAACAAAAAACACAAACAAACAAAAACACAACAACAACAAAAACAACAACAAAAATAAATATATATATATATATATTAATTTAAATTCTCCATTTTAAAACCACATTTTATGTGGTTTTAAACTTATGCTGACTGAAAATTCAGGTGGCTTCCTGAACAACACGAAATTCAGGAATGTTATCGGGTGTTATTTTAAAATTTGGTCTTTTTGTTTAAAAAAATCAATGTTGCACAGTTGTGTTAAACAAAACACATGCCATTTTATTTCATATCACTATGCCAGACATAAACATTATTTACTCTTGAAATTCATAATTTTAAGAACACTGGGAATGTATATGGGTAGCTAGGGAGCTACCAGTGAAGTTGGAGAACAAAAATTCATAGAATAAGTAGCTCCACCATTGTCTACCCCGTAATATCACTGTGCCTCAAACTCTTGCACCACCAAAACAGCCCAGAAATTGTATTAACACATGACCAAATCCACTGGGAAAATAATTTAAGCAGAAAAATTGAATGATACCTGCAAACTGTGTCAAAGCATTTCAGTACAAGTCTGAAAATCTTCTGCCTGAAGCAATTAAGGAAGATGCCTTTACCAATTAAAACTACACTAACAGGTATGACAGCAGCTATGAAAGCATTGCTTGCTGATTAAAGAAACAAAAAACTGATGTAAATCAGACTGTAGCAATTGTAGAAATTGATAAGGGAAGGGAGGCAAAACAACTCAATCTATCATTATGCCAGAGCTAAGGACAATTTCATCACTGAAAGAGTGATTGGGCACTGGAGTCATCTGCCCAGGGAGGTGGTGGAGTTACCATCCCTGATGTGTTTAGAAAAAGACTGGACAGGGCGCTCAGTACCATGGTTTAGTTGATGAGGAGGTGTTAGGTCATAGGTTGGACTTGACAATCTCAAAGATCTTTTCCAGCCTAGATCATTCTGTGATTCTATAATTTATAGACATATTTCTCCATGAAAGCATAGTTAAGGAAGGAAAGGCCAATCAGGACTTACCTTTTCAGCCAAAGTGAAGGAAGCTTAGGCTTCTGACATCCTTAAGAGACATACTGCACTAGAAGAGCAGCACTGTTGATGTTGCTAATTCTGATCCCCCATGTATTCTTGCTCATTCTCTTCAAAGCTCATCCTGCTCTGAAATCTTCCTGAATCCCTGCAGGAAAGAAGGAAGGATAATAGAAGGGCAATAGTGCAAGGGCATGGTTTCCAAACACACTTTTCTCAGACTTTTTACCTGCATCTTTTCCTCTGATGGACAGCTGACATCCAAATCACATTGTCTAATAACTGCTAGAACTTCCCTCCTCCATCATTTCCCCAACTGTATCATCACACTTAATGCACTTCTACTAACTGAGCTAATGCTTTACTGTGCCTTTCTTATTAGACTTCACTTCATTGCCCTGCTCTAGCTACCAGAGATATGAATTTACTCTTCTGTCAAGTCTCCCAATCCCTTCAGCCCCAGTCAGGGGAACAAACACACACATTCACCCTCTCTGTCAGACTGCATAGCGGGTCCGTATAAGTAAATAAGTAAAACACCTTCTCAAAATCCTGCTTTGCAGCCAAGCACACAATGCCTACAGATAATGGCAGTCCCCAAAGAAAAGGCCAGGAGTGATCTGAGATTTATGAGGTGGTTAGGAGAGAAAGAAAGAAAAAAACAGGCAGAAGACATTGCATGAGGATACTCTCTTCCAAGAGTAAAGTAGCTCTAGTACACTGTAGCCACATTAGGCACAGGTTTAACAAACTTCATTACCCCGTTTTGCCCAAGCACCCTGTGTGAACAGAGGCCCTGTTTGTATTACCACACTTGCACCTGCCAATATGCTCACAGCACCTTACCTGTTGCAGTCTTCAGTTGCATCTGGTCTGAAACATTGGCTGTGAATTTTGGCTTTTTTGACATGTCCATGCAGTGTCTAGGGTAAGGTAGCTCTGAACTTTTAATGATGTTCCTAAACGCTACCTTGATATAAGTGGCTAACAGAAACAGCAGTAATAAGATTACATATTCAGGGAGCAACAATCAGCTCACCACTATGGTTGGTTTAAGTCCTGCAAGAACTATGGGCTGTATGACTCTACCAGCACATACCACTTTGCAAACAAATTAAGTTTTGCTCAGTGGATGTCTACTCTCCCTTTAGCCACCAAGGTACTGGACAAGAACAGTTTAAACATAAATTTAAATTTTGTTCTTTGGTTCTAGCTCATCTCTATTTCCAGTGTTATCAAACATAAATCTGATCACACAGCTTGGATAATATCATTGTTCACTTTATAACCATGGCTCACCGTCACACTGGACAAGATCACACAGGGGATAAGGTCACGGAAACTCTCTGTGTGTCTTNATTAAAACTACACTAACGGGTATGACAGCAGCTATGAAAGCATTGCTTGCTGATTAAAGAAACAAAAAACTGATGTAAATCAGACTGTAGCAATTGTAGAAATTGATAAGGGAAGGGAGGCAAAACAACTCAATCTATCATTATGCCAGAGCTAAGGACAATTTCATCACTGAAAGAGTGATTGGGCACTGGAGTCATCTGCCCAGGGAGGTGGTGGAGTTACCATCCCTGATGTGTTTAGAAAAAGACTGGACAGGGCGCTCAGTACCATGGTTTAGTTGATGAGGAGGTGTTAGGTCATAGGTTGGACTTGACAATCTCAAAGATCTTTTCCAGCCTAGATCATTCTGTGATTCTATAATTTATAGACATATTTCTCCATGAAAGCATAGTTAAGGAAGGAAAGGCCAATCAGGACTTACCTTTTCAGCCAAAGTGAAGGAAGCTTAGGCTTCTGACATCCTTAAGAGACATACTGCACTAGAAGAGCAGCACTGTTGATGTTGCTAATTCTGATCCCCCATGTATTCTTGCTCATTCTCTTCAAAGCTCATCCTGCTCTGAAATCTTCCTGAATCCCTGCAGGAAAGAAGGAAGGATAATAGAAGGGCAATAGTGCAAGGGCATGGTTTCCAAACACACTTTTCTCAGACTTTTTACCTGCATCTTTTCCTCTGATGGACAGCTGACATCCAAATCACATTGTCTAATAACTGCTAGAACTTCCCTCCTCCATCATTTCCCCAACTGTATCATCACACTTAATGCACTTCTACTAACTGAGCTAATGCTTTACTGTGCCTTTCTTATTAGACTTCACTTCATTGCCCTGCTCTAGCTACCAGAGATATGAATTTACTCTTCTGTCAAGTCTCCCAATCCCTTCAGCCCCAGTCAGGGGAACAAACACACACATTCACCCTCTCTGTCAGACTGCATAGCGGGTCCGTATAAGTAAATAAGTAAAACACCTTCTCAAAATCCTGCTTTGCAGCCAAGCACACAATGCCTACAGATAATGGCAGTCCCCAAAGAAAAGGCCAGGAGTGATCTGAGATTTATGAGGTGGTTAGGAGAGAAAGAAAGAAAAAAACAGGCAGAAGACATTGCATGAGGATACTCTCTTCCAAGAGTAAAGTAGCTCTAGTACACTGTAGCCACATTAGGCACAGGTTTAACAAACTTCATTACCCCGTTTTGCCCAAGCACCCTGTGTGAACAGAGGCCCTGTTTGTATTACCACACTTGCACCTGCCAATATGCTCACAGCACCTTACCTGTTGCAGTCTTCAGTTGCATCTGGTCTGAAACATTGGCTGTGAATTTTGGCTTTTTTGACATGTCCATGCAGTGTCTAGGGTAAGGTAGCTCTGAACTTTTAATGATGTTCCTAAACGCTACCTTGATATAAGTGGCTAACAGAAACAGCAGTAATAAGATTACATATTCAGGGAGCAACAATCAGCTCACCACTATGGTTGGTTTAAGTCCTGCAAGAACTATGGGCTGTATGACTCTACCAGCACATACCACTTTGCAAACAAATTAAGTTTTGCTCAGTGGATGTCTACTCTCCCTTTAGCCACCAAGGTACTGGACAAGAACAGTTTAAACATAAATTTAAATTTTGTTCTTTGGTTCTAGCTCATCTCTATTTCCAGTGTTATCAAACATAAATCTGATCACACAGCTTGGATAATATCATTGTTCACTTTATAACCATGGCTCACCGTCACACTGGACAAGATCACACAGGGGATAAGGTCACGGAAACTCTCTGTGTGTCTTCTACCCTGTGATGTTATCAGGTACTCAACCCTAAAGCAATAGAAATACACTGATAAAAGAGGGGAAAGGGAACTGTGATAATAAATCAACTCAACTGCAGAGAAAGTGCCAGGGAAAACAATATTGATTTTTTTTTACAAGTCAGCGCACAGATTTGTCAGACAAAAGAATAGAGATGTCAAAACCCACAGAATCAAACACACTAATATTAAGAGAAAAACATCCACACTACCTACAAAATGCTAGAATGTGTGCATAGCGATGTTTATCAGGAAGATGAATGTATTTTATCACACTCAGAAAATTTAAAGGAAATACTTATATTATCTGTATTTAGCAGCTACTGTTTGCCCCACGCTGATTTTACATTAAGAGATCTAAGTAGAGTCAGGCAGAAAGAGAGTCCACTGCAAAAGGAAAGTGCCTCTGGCCCAGTGAACAA
This sequence comes from Notiomystis cincta, assembly GCA_013398075.1. Classification (NCBI taxonomy): domain Eukaryota; kingdom Metazoa; phylum Chordata; class Aves; order Passeriformes; family Notiomystidae; genus Notiomystis; species Notiomystis cincta. Next base: position 33,316 of record VZRX01017080.1, read on the forward strand.
AAGATGCTTCACTCCTCACCTAAGGGAGGTGACTCACTGGTCACCACCTCCCCAGGTGATAGCAAATTATCTTGCTTCTCTTCAGTGACTTAGAGGAGCTTTCTTTCTGAAATGGCCATGTTACACTCCTGGAAAATAGGGGATTGGTCAGGGGAGGTCAAGCAGACAAGACTATCTTGGAGAGAGAAGATATTTAAGTTCTATTCCACAAATGAAATAAAGTATTAAAATTATATAACCTATTAAAATAAATATAGTAGACAAAATCATAAACTTTGATTCTCTCACTGAGGATCGTAAGCAAGTAGTAGTTACATGAAATACTGAGGGTAAGAATAGAAATAACTAGTAGTTCAGAGCAGTGATTCATCTGCTATCTAACACTTATCTTTATTTAATAAATCCAGAGAAAATAAGGTCAGAAGGATTACTCAAATACTGTATCCTGTGGAACAGAAGCCCTTAAATTTCATGTATTTCCTCTTATTTGTACTCCCAAAACCTGTTTGGCAAAACCAATTGTTTTAGAAAGATATTTAACATAGATTTGAAGACTTTATAAGGTGTAGAAATCTTCAGTTTCACTGGTAATCTGTGCTATTATTTCCAGGTCTTCACTGTTACAAATTAGTATTAATTTCTTAATCAAATTTGGATGCCTTTAACTTCCTGCCATTAATCTTTTCTCTTTTAAATTACAGAGGCAAGATTTTCTCACCATAAAAGCATGTGGGCATCACAGCACTTTTAAACTTTCTTTTTAGAAAAAGGGATAGACCAAATTCCTTAAAACTCTCATTATAATTCATATTTCTCAGTTATTTTTGTGGCTCCTTCGCTCAAATCTTTTAATCCTTTGCAATTCTGCAAGGAGTTGTTACTGACATGGATGTGGGTTGCACCTGTGACCATCTGGAGATTAAACAGATGTCATTTCCTCAATTCACATCCAATTCACTTCAGCACCTTTCATGCTACTGCCAGTAAGGTACCAGGCATACCTACAGCTACATGCCATGGAATGTGTGCCAGGTACAAACTAATACTGAACCACAAATCAGGGCACTCTATAAAAACATTATACTTTAGCAACCGTTGATATTCTTTACATTGGTCATGCTGTTTTCATTTGCTTGGCCTTGTTTTATCACCAGGCTTTTATTTCCATTGAAGGAGAAGCAGTGCTAAAAAAGAAGAAAATAAATTGTGTTTCATTTCTGCAGGAGGGTAACAAGGGTCTTGTTTAGGGAAGAAACTGTAGTAGAAGTAGCAGACCAGTTCTAGGCATCACTGGAAAGGTAAGCAGCAGCCTTGATTTTCAACATCTACTCTTCACCAGCTGCCAACATGCTAAAAGAATTATGATCTTTCAAATACTCTTGAATTTTGTATGCAGATTCTTTTCTGTGAAAGGATTTTTGTTTTCTTTTCCCATCTTTTCAGTCTCTGAAAGGATTATTCCAAAAGAATAAATGTAATGCACAGGAATATGTAAAATTTATTTTAACCCCACTTATTTGATTCTACATCTCTGAATAGTCAGAAAATCTACTAAAATAGGGGCTGCAATGAAACTGTTTTTCTGAGAGTGGTTTCCCCTTCGCAAGCTTCCCAAGTTTAAAACGCAGCCATGCTGTGAGCCACAGAGCAGAACACTTGTGCCTGAGGTTCCCTTCTCATAGGGACACTTCCACTTACTAAAGAAAAAGAGAGTGCATCACAGCCAAAGTTTTCATAGTTTTCAGCACAATGAAGCAGCTGCCTGTGCTGTGAATCCTTCTCATAGCATGGGCAGTCCCTGGTCCCACCACTGAATTAGAACCTCTTCATGATGGGGACACAGCACACAATTTGAAACATGGTCTGATTAAAATGCCAGTATTTGAGAAGGCTTACAGCTAATTTTGTTTGCTTGGCATAGAACCACAGAATGGAAACTGTCTTTCCATTAGCTCTTCAGGAAAAAGCAGTTAAGTGGCAAATAAAATTTCAGAAGCAGAATCTGCGTCTTTCCTGTTTGTTTTTATTTTTGAGCCAAGTAAAATCATGTCAAAGTGAGGACTACTAAAGTGGCCATCCTTTAGCAACTTAACTGCTCTGATAGCCCCCAGAATCTTTAGGGTAAAGGGTGATAGTGCTAATTACACTATGGACAGGAGAAATACAAACCACTAGATTAAGACAGCAAGACTTTTGAATAAACACCCACGTGTGATAAATGATACAAGCAGGAAATAACAAGTCTTGCTGAAAATACACTTCTTCCAATATACACTGGTTTGTTCTTGGTCATCAGGCCTGTCAAACATACAAATTTGTTTATTTGGATATTGTATGAGCTATTTACTACCTGGATTTCTGAACTGAAGCCCACAGTTTAAACACATGGAGTCTTGCAAAAAATCCACCATGAGCTCTAACACTGGACTCCTTGTACTTATCTTTGCATTTTTATGAAAACATCTAGACCTAAAAAAACATTCCATGGAACCATTCTTCTTAGACATAAAAAAAATCCTATCTACTATTTTAGCAAGATATTGTTCTTCCTATTACTTTCCTTAGAAATCTCTTTCCTACTCTGCTATCTAATGATTCAAGTGAATGCTTTCCTTCCTTCTACTTTCCTGCAAAAATTAAGAGAATTCTCTCTGAACAAAAAAACAAACTAATAAAAAATCCCTAATCATTCTTAAAGAGGTAGAAAAACATCAGTTGAGTAGGTGCAATTCAAGGTTTTTATATGACAACTTCATATTACCTATCTTACCAGAAATAATTTAAAATTACATTTATGTTCAAAATTCTTGGGGAAAAAAATCACACTCTACTGTTCCATTTCAAGTCTGTGACTTACAACATGGGCAGCTATACAGATTATTTCACTGGGGACTACATCTTTATTCTCTTCCTGAATGTCCTGGTTTTGGCTGGGATAGTGTTAGTAAAAGTGAGTGCCTTTTGCAACTCATCCAGTACTTTCCTTCTTTAGAGTCTCCTGCCTGGATCACTTTTCCCTATCTGCTGACATAACATCAGTATTGAATGGCAACAACCAAAACATTCATGACAAACTTATCTTTCTCAGCCTGTGCAGCTATTTGTCTGTTTTAAAGACAAGTTACTCTTATGAAAATCTAACATGAACACAACATGCCTGCTGGCATTTTTCCTTTGCACCAGCACATCTTATGAACCTAACAAGGCTCATCCATCATCTTCACTAACCATGGACTGAGGTGAAAGGTCAGGAGTCAGGGATTGGAGAAAGTCAACTGTAAGGGGACAGAAGGCATGCTGATAGGTAAAAGACTGTATCACTGTCATCTAATGGCAGCAGTGATTGACAAAGACAATATTGCTCGGTAATACATGACAATTACCCATTTATTTCACATTTTTCTTTTGCTCTCCACAGCTGGAGAGATGTAATAGCTACTGCTGAAAGTCCATGAGAGACTTTTATGACTTCTGCCATGTCTGTAGTGCACAGCATCTGTTCAGCTTTGAGAGGTGCCTCCTCAGTGAGAGGCTCATAATTTTAGGTTCCAGGTGCAGTCATTTTGCCTTACACAGATAAGATTTCTTATTCCACCAGAGGCTTCAAGAAAGTCATGTGAAAGAAAATGGCATTGCCACTGTCAGATGTTCCTGATAGCATTGTTCTGGACATTTTTCTCTGCAGAGATGTTCTTTTTAAAAACCCATCATTATGTTAAGACTTCCTTAAATCCCACAAGCTTTATAAAATAGGCCTCTCTCTCTCTAAGCAGGGCTTCTCTTTCACTCTCAACGATCCATTCTAGAATCTCGGCAACAGTTTTCCAGTTTCCAAGACAATTGCTTTCCATTATTTTAAATCTCTTGATCATAAGATATGACAGCCTAACCAATAAAAACATGGTCCAGTCTTTTTCATTTCATTTCTTCATAAAATTAAGGAGCAAAAGAACAACAGTATATATGGGATCGTTTTAAGAAGAGAAAGATGTCTCAGCAGTCTGCTAAACAACTGCATGTGCTTCTCTCTCAAAAGGATTCTATGCTGTATAAGCAGTAAACAGTAATATAAAGAAAGTTTCCTAAATTACATGACCTTCCTTTCACAGTCCAATGAGCAAGTGATAGGAGCATCGACCTTAGAGGGCTATTTTAGGAAAACATCCCTACAAAAAATATACAGAAATATGGTATCCTGGATCTAAAGGCAATAGTCTCCGTTTCTTAAACTTCTGATAAATATTAATATAGAACCAGGATCTGTGGCTGTCTTTTGAGGAGCCCAGGTTGAAATTTAAATATCCTTAAAGAAATAATCAGGGCTTAAGCCCTGAAGGGAGCTCTTAACCACTCAATCTGACTTATTTTAACATTCATTATGTACCTTTCAGCTATCCTATGCTAGAGTGAAAAACTTTATCTTGGCTAAAGTACTGTTTGCCCAACAGCTGCAGAGATTTTTGCCCTAGGACTTGCCAAGATGTGTGAGGTGAAGAAAGCCCTGTCCAAGCCATAGTACATGTCAGTGCTTGTCCCTTCTCACTGCGTGGTAGCAGCTCCCAGGGAGTCACTCTCATTGTGCTTTCCAGCCAGAGTAAAGATCCCTTCAACAGCCAGCATTTTTTTCACCTCAGAAACACTTACACGCAGCAATCAAGTTACTGCAACCTTTTGTTTTTCCTTCTCTCAGCCTAACAGCTGGAGGTTTCTAAGTCTGCCTTTCAAAAGCCTTTACATCATCTTTGCAGCTCATTTACGCACTGGCCCCGCTTTTAAAATATGACCAGAGCCAGACTGTGGGGAACAGAACCATATTTAGCTTCTCAATATCTGTCTCACTGACTTGGTTTAAAGAGGTAAAAATCACCTACTTATTGATCCTCTGTGCTCATGCCTAAGGATCACATTAGCCATTTTGTCAGCAGAGCACTGAACTCAGTAGTTGAAAATAATCTGCAAAAATGCTGTTAGTGTTCCAGTAAGACACAGTTTATAGCTAGAAATTATGTCACCTATAATATGAATGTCAAGAATATCACATTCCTTTCCTTTTTCAGCATTCCAGACCAGAATTAATTGGAGGTCCAGAACCAAGGAGGTGAAAGTGTACACAGTACAGAGTGCAAGTTTTTCTTTCAGTTTCAGCCTTTCAATGTTTCACATGCATGTCTTCATTTCCACAAAAAGATAAATATTTAATCTTTCAGAATTTTACATCCTGTTTTATTCTGTTGTTTCAAGTAGGATTTTTTCTAGTACTACCATACAGTCTTGAAAATGGTCAAATCACCAGAAAGTTATTAATCTTGGATATATACAGCAGGAAAACTCAGTATAAAAGATAAAGAGTAATTTAAGGATTTTAGTCTTTAGTGGAACATTCTTTTTCTGTGCACAGATCCTGAAATCTTACATCAGCCAGCACATTAAACTCCCAGAAGGCAGCAGAGGAAAGGTTCATGTGAAAAAGCACTTGACTGCTGAAGGAGCCACTCCATAAAACTATTAATCCCCAAGAAGGACAACAGAGCTTACACTAAGAGTGAAATATGTGCAATTGAGGGTGCTACCCATTTCATTATTGATTACTGAATGACCCAACACTGCAATCTGCTGCAAGGAAGCAATGATTCTGCTCTCCTCCATATCCTAATTTCTTAACACTGAAGTTCTGAGGTCTCAGATTTTAGCATCATAGTCATGCTGCTTTTTCTTAAGAATTTCTGGTTCTTGTTTTTGTAAGCACATTAAGTCAAGACTATTTAAATGGTAATTCCTAACTATGAAACACTGTAGAAAAAAACAAACAAACAAAACAAACAAACAAACAAACAAAAAAAAAAAACCTGCGCCGAAACAAACCTACCAACTATTTAGAAATATTTTATTAGCAACTGTATAATGCATTTAGGTGAGTATTTTTGACTAATAAAATCAGTATCAGTCTCACCTCTGAATTGAAACTTCCCCATGCTGAGAACAGCCCAGAACTCTTTCTTCTTCTGAGAAAGGCTCCTAATTACTCATCAGGCATAGCAAAAGCAAATGTCAGCATAAGAGTGGAGGGTTTTTCTCTTGTTGCTATAAACTCGAGGTAGTTGCAGGAGCTGATGAGGCATGCTCAGAGCACACTTAGCCATTCTGACTCCTCAGGGAGCTTAAGCTGCCCAGAGAGTAAGATCTTAGACTGCTGAGACCAAATGTTTCAAATAAGGGTAGAAATATTAACTTAGGAAACAGCTCAAATCTTCTTCCTCCTTTTATCTAAAAAAGTTGTCATTTTCTTTTGATCACAACAGAAATTCCAGGCTCATTCACACCCTTTAATGCTAATCCCTGCAAGATGGTGGATTTGTTAGCTGTCCTCCTGACTACATAAGTAAAATTTTCTGTTAAAATACTATTAACACTTAGAGCCTTGAGTTTCTCTAACTCTACTCTCAGCTACCTGTTCACCTCTGGTTGTACAGTAAGGTCATCCAGATGATTCAAGTTGCTCCGAAGCACACTGTTTTAGCACCTCAGAAAAATCTCACTATATGTCTACCAAAAGTATGTTTTGGTACTTTATATCTGTCCTTTAATGAAGTCTACAGATAATATCTGGGCTTCATCATATGCTTAATTAATAGGTACCTTTGAGAAAACAGTAACTTGAAATAATCTGTCAGCAGAATTACTGCAATCTATGTATAAAAGTGGATTCATCGTGTATTTTATTGTTGTAAAAAATATAAAGATACTTTTCCCAATTCAGTTTCAGATTTGCAACGTTTTGTTTCAGTAACAGAAAAATCATACTTTTAAGATGTTAACAGAATTCTCTGTTTCTTTCTTCCTGGCTTTCACAATGACTCTATTTAGAGATGTGACTTCCCTGCAAGGACAGTACAAACATCTGAACTCCACAGATTCACTTAAAGTGGGAATTGCTGGGTTTTTGAGCTCAAATTACTGTCAATCCTTACATCAGCTATTGCTGGTGTGCTTCAAACAGTGACTAAAGAACAATAAATTGGTCCTTGTTCCCAAAAGGATACAATCTGTGACTCAGCAGCAGAAAACAGATTAGATATACAGAGAAACATGGGAAGACAATGAAACATTGGTTTGTGAGATTTATCAGTTAAACAGCACAAACAGTGTGGAAAGGTAGATGTGAACCAAGTAAAAGAAATACCTGCTTTTATCAGAGATTTGCAGTGTCCAAACTGTAAACAAGCTATGTACCTTCCACCTTTTCAAAGGAGACAGTGAGGCCATTGGTTTGTCATAAATTTGTTTTGCCTGACTAAATTTATTTTGCAATTTGGCTTTGCAAGGTTGCTTCTGATTCCTATTCCAAGAACTTGTTCATAGATTTGCAGGGGCAAAGATTCTGTATCAAACTACTAATACATGACATTATATCAGACTACTTAAAATATTTTGGAACAGCAACTGCCAAGTATTTGAAGGCTAAATTCCATTTATTGATCTAACTAAGAAGAACCTTTCTGTTTCCTTGATGTGGGCCTGTAACCACCTGACATATTTCCAAGTTCTTTTCCAAGGTGTGTTCTCTCTCAGTGTTTTTTGAAATCTCTAAATCTCCATTTGATGTGGAAAATAATATTTAGGTAACCCCTCCCTCTGTGCATCCTGCGATATTTAGTACTGTCCTTGGTTAGCAGTTTACCTGGTTTTGTTTTGCAATGAAGAATAAAGTCAGCAAAGTCTAACAGGATATATCATTAAATTAAGTTATATAGCACCAACTATACAAATAAACCTTTTGTCTCAGCATTTGATTACTCTTTTTAGTTGACAATGGGGTTAGTATGATCACTCCATATGTGAAGCTGTCTCTATGCAACTGCCAACCACACACTTCCTCAGGTTTTAGATTAAATGTTGACAAGACTTAATTTAGACTTCTTTATGCTACATTTTGTCTGATATGTCACTCAATGCAACATTTTCCTAAAACAAAAAACAAAACAAAACAAAACAAAACAAAAAACAGCCTTGGTTGGCAACAATGAAATAGAAACAAAGAATATTTCAAGGTGGAAAGGACCCTTAAGGACCATATATGTAGATACTTCTACAGATTTTGAGTATACAACTACAGTCTCCTTTGGCAAGGAACATGATGGATTTCTGCATCTGTAACAGAATGCATTTAGCTTTAAATATTCTGTATCTGATCCTATAATATTCTAAACATTTTTAAATACTCTTTTCTGGTAATATAATCATACATAATAAAACAGCATCAAACTCTACTTTGGTCTACTCTATTTCTCTATTATAAAGTATTAAATATTAAACAATTTAGATAAAAGAAAGATGAAAAAGAGGTACTCTTCCTATCATAACTTAACATTAATATTTCATTAAAGTCCAGATGTGACATATTATTAAATTGTGACATTTTTCTTCAGGAGTATCTCTTCTTATCACTGCATTTTTAAATAAGTATACCAAAAATGATTTTTGTTTCCTATGAACCATTTAAATTTTGAAAAAGAAAAGTTTGAAAAATATTCTGTATTTTTATGAACTGTGAAAGACTGAATCATGGTCAAAATTATTGTGCTTGACAGATTCCAAATATTTTATTTTTTTAATTACTTATTGGAAATTTAGAGTAGTGTTGAATTACATTCTCTTCTACTTTTCAAGCAGACTAGTGTTTTTGCCACAGAGATGTAAAACTTCAAATGCAAATCTGCTCAAAACACAAGGAATGAGTCATCATTTTATCTACGAATCTGAATGAGAGAAAGGCAGGAAGGCAATCCGTCATTCAAATGTTGGGGTGGGGTATTTTCAAAATATATGACAGTAATCAAATAAATTCAGTTTTCAAGTTTTTATTTCCTTCCAGTTGTTGAACATACCCTTCCTGCTTCTCCAAGTAAAAGTTATTGCAATCCTGTTTTCCACAGGTTTTTGGTGAGTGTGCAAAGCATTTGTATTGATGGCTTAGTCTTCCAAAGCATTTGTATTGATGCCTTATTTTTTCTTCTAAATACATGATCTGCAGCCTGTTCCCACCTCTATTTATGAGCTCTTTCCATTCCATACTTGTTAGTACCAAGGCTGTATTAATGTTCTGTTGAGGAGCTTTGTGTCTTGTTAGTCGCACATGCTTCGGCCAATGTGACTCCAGCACTTAAATGTTGTCTTATCCTCTCAGGCCAGGAACTATTCAAAAAATAAGAATTTAATTAAGCTGTAGCTGATACTTTATCTTACTTAAAGTACATTATAGTTTACATGTACTTTCTTCATCCTAAGGCTGGATCTTAATAACTCTAGCCTGACAGTAAATAATGCAGCAATTGCTTGCATCTCTTTCAGCGTATTGTGTAGGAAAGGCAAGTGACCCTTGGAGCCTGCACTATTTTGCTGAGAAAAATGCACAGTGAAAGAGAAATAGCTCATTCACCCACGCATATAACACATCAGAGACACACAGAAAAGAGAAGAGTTGGTAAGACAGGTATGTGTATCACACAGCACAACATGGACAAGGTTGAGATTAGTGATGATGTGCTTATCATCCTTGGACAGTGTACATCCTTGCAGTTACACCTCTGATGATCAGGAGCTTTTGGGTACACACACATCATACAATAAAAAATATTTCAAACTGCATGGCAGAGAATCACAGGATCATCAATGCTGGAAGAGACCTACAAGATCATCCAATCTGACTCTCACTCAGCACTACCACTGTAACACCTAAACCACATCACCCAGCACCAGATCCAGATGCCTCTTAAACACCCCTTGGGATGGTGACTCCACCACTTCCTCGGGAAACCTATTCCAATGCCTGACCACTATAACAGTGAATTTTTTTTTCTGATATCTAATCTCCCATGTCTCAGCTTTTAAAGCTGTTTCCTCTTGTCCTCTCACTTCAGTCATAGCAGAAGAGATTGGCCCTCTCTCTCTACACCCCTCTTTCAGGGAGTTGCAAAGAACAATAAGGTCCCCCCTGAGCCTCCTCTTCTCCAGGCTAAACAACCCCAGGTTCCTCATCTGCTCCTCACTGGGCTTGTTTTCTAGAGCATCCATGAGCTTTGTAGCTGGACATGCTCCAGCCCCTACAATGTCCTTTTTAAAGTGAGAGGCTGAAAACTAAGCACAGTTCTCAAGGTATGGCTTCACCAATGCCACAATTTTTTTTCCTCTGGGATAAAAAATTTATTTGTTTTTGCACCATTGCCCACTGCCCTAGCCATAAACGCTTGACTCACATGTCAGGCCATGTTCACACACACATACACACATAACCTTAGCACATAAAATCTCATGGACTGTGAGTAAGTACAATAGGCCACTAAAGAAAAAAAAAAGACCAAACAAAACAAACAACAACAACAAAAAAAAATAGACAGGAAAAGAGACATTGGAAAGATTATGAGTAACTGATTTGTGTTATCCCATCATATAAAGTTCTTCTAAGAAGGGGGAAAGCAGTTGTTAGTAGATAAACAAACTGAATGTGTTAGGTAGTGACATTTTTCATCTTGTTTCCTTTGTTTATTCAAGTGAAAAAAAAAAGATCAATATTCATGAAGGTAAAAGCACAAATATCATTGGGGCAGGATTACCATAAGCATTGCAATTTCATACCAATTACTTTCTACACAGACAAAGTGTAAAATTAGTTTTAGCTACTTTTGCTCTCTATGGCCACATTAAACAAAGCCACAGAAGTTGTTTGCTTACTTATATGCTCATTAATAACAGACATTGATCAGCCTAATTGCAACTGCACATTTATACATCACTGCTGAAGTTATTTATCTCTGCTAAAGGTATTCACCTTTCCCATTAAGTTATTTTGTCACAATTGTTCTCAAAAACATTTTATAAAGGCTTCCATAAAATAACAGTATTTAGAAAGAATGCTGCTTGACATCTCCCATGTAATTGTTTTCTGTAGAAGACAGTAATTAAAGATCAACTCCACAAAACTAAAAGTGTATTTTAATCCATAAAAATTATGCATCATAATGTGGACCTGTGATGGAGTTTATATTGCCCAGGAAATATTTTTGTATATAAACATGGAAGAATCTATCACTTTCACAAGTCATCATCATGTCACTGTTATTTTAGTGTTCAGCTTTTGTACAAGATGGACTTAATCAGCATCCTTAATTGACTGTCAAAGAGGAGTGTTTCTTTTCTTCACTTTATTTCCACGTACATCACAGACAGCAGGGAAACTGCTGCCCTTGTCATTTAATCAGACACAAGTTCACAGGTAAGCTTAACTAAGTCTGCCAATTTGATTCACTCCCTGGTTTGCTGGAATGGCCTAATCCCATAGCCAACTTCAACATGCACAACATAATTTATTCCATATTCTAGTGTGGAATAAACTGACCTGATCCCTTGAGAGACAAACAGTGATACATAAGAGACAGACAATATGATTGTGAACCCTGTCATATTACAATCCTTTAAGATGGTCCTTCAGCATTATTCTTGCACCTTCATAAAACCCAAAATACCTCATAAAAACAGCTCATACTCTTATTGGCATATCCTTATCTCTTGAGCTGCCAAGCAGCTTTCTGAGCAGTTGACTAATAAAATTGATAACAAAAATAACAAAAAAAAACCAAACAAACAAAAATAACCATGCCAAATGGCAAACCCAAAGCAGTCTTTGAGGTGGTAGAGATTTCAGACTTGATAAACATCTGTAGGGAGAAATTTTGATACCAGGAAGGCGCCATGGTAATGGGTCTGTCAACTTGGAGCTTCCAAGTCCCAAAGAAGCATTAAGAAATGCAACTTCAAAGTGAACAACATGAAATCTGTGTTAAAGTGGTTATGAAATACCAGTAGCATTCTGAAGCAGCTACACACATGTGCCTGCAATACCTGGAGCTCCAAAGTAGCACTATCCAGGAAGCAGTAAAAGAGGCTTTCGTGTTCCCTAACCCTGGCAACTACATGTTTTGGGGTTTTACTTCAATATTGCTTTCAGTCCATTTACCACTGTAAGTATTACCTCACATCTCATAGAATCTCTGAAGATCAAGACAGAAACACCTTTGAGTCCCCCAAGCAGCTCTCTGCTAGCACAGACTTTTAAACCTACAGCAGACCACTCGTACCTCCCATCCATGCTCTTGGCAGTTTCCACCATGGCAAGTCCCTGTCTCTAGTGAAGGAGATCATTTCCTGTTTGTGGATGTCCCTGGCTGTATAACGACCTGCAAAGAGGGGTGCCCTTGTCTAAACCAAGCAGGAGGCAGAGGAGTGTAGAAGGCATGGACAGGGACGGCTCTCTTCAGCAGCACAGCTTTCAAGTCAGCTACATCCTCCACGATGGACCATCCCTGGGAACCAGAAACGTCCTAAGAGTTGCTGTAGCTGTGCAAGGCTCAGTGTTTTCCACACCACTGATGAACTTCCTTGGGATAGCACTCTCCTAAAGACCAACATAACACTGTAAAAGCAAAGGCAGTTTATCTGCAGGCCATACCAAATGATTTTCAGAGGTTTATGTTATAGGTTTTATCTTTTAGCTCCTAAAATGACCATGTAGAGCAGCAGATTATACATGCATATCCCTCCTGGTATTTTCTTGCCCTTTATGAATTGTTTTCTGATCTTAAAGCTATGGAATTAAAAGATAGACTATACAATTTTAATTGACCTTTTCTATCTTCTCTATGTTTGAGCAATCTTAATATTATTCTCCAAAGAAAATCTCGAGTTACTCAAATTTCAGGGGATGTCTTTTTATTTTTATTAAAGGGAGAGTTTTTAAAAAGTTTCAGAATTTAAGTAATTTGTGAGTCTTCCTTAATTTAATAATTTTACTGATTGTTAATAGAACTGCAGAATTGGGTTTTGTCATAAAGTTTATGAATTATCTTTTAAATTTCCTTCAATCTCTTACTTATATCTTTTGCCCATTTCAGTTCTTCTCTTCTTGCATTATTTTATTCCTTATTTTCTACATTATTATTTAATTCATTCCTACATTGCCATTGAAAAGAATATAAATACATCACTTCAGATTTTTGAGATCTTCCTGAAGTCCTTTTCCTTGTTGAGGACATCCAGTTTACTGAACATTGAGACTTACTAACTACATTTGAAGTCTCTGATATTAGGGGAAAATGGCTGCTGCCAAATAGAAGCAAAAAGCACTGTTTTGAAGACCTTAGGTAGAGGTCTGAAAGAGACCTGAGCTCTGGAGACAGACAGGAAGGCAGCACTGGCAATGAAGCCAGTGGATAAGTTGTAACAGATTATTCAGGCAGTCTAAAATCTATTTCCCACTTATGTATGTGTTGAATAAACAATACTATAGGTAAAATATGTAAGAAATTGCATTATTTCTTACAATGCCATATGATGATTTCAAACAACCTGTCAAACAAACAAGCTGCTTTTATATATGAAACTGAAGTACCAGTTTTTGAGCTATATGCAAATCTAACACAATTCCTTAGTCAAAACAAGTCTGCTACTTATACATAAAAGAAAATGCTTTCTCATCCCTTCAGTTACAGATTGGAAAAATCCCAGCCTCCCATAACATTTTCCTGTATCCTTCTAGGGAAAGCACGAGCAAAACAAAGAAGAGAAGTGAAATTTTCTGCCCATTCAATGCACTATAATCTTAAGCCTTCTTCATGAGTTGTAGTAGTCAATGCCTGAACCTATGCCCTGTCTGTTCTCTTTTATTTCAAGCCTCAGCTGGAAAGAAGACTGGAAAAACCTTGTGAGCTCTGAATCACTGGAGAAATCCTCTACCAATGGGAAATTGTCCACCAGGATTTTTATTTATTTATTTTTAGTCGTACTTAGAGGTTTTTCATTCCTTGGGAGCAACACAGAGCCATCAGATCACATCAGTTAATCATGCCACAATATACCTAAGACTTTTAAGTATAAAAATAGAGTAGAAAAAAAAAATGTAATCCTTCTCCTCTCTGCCTCCCCCTCAAAAAGCCCAGAACCAACAGATCATCAGTCCTTCTTAAGACATCACAAACAAAAATTTAAAAGGCCAAATCTACTGGTTTTCCTTTCCTGTCAAGTTAATGCTGAAAGTTTGATACAGTACTTATTTTTTTCTTTATCTAATTTCTAGCAAGTGCCTTTCCTTAAAGAAGGGAAGATTTGGGATATATGTTCAACAAAAATTAATTCCTCAGGAAAATGGCTTATACCAGATGTCTGTGAGCTGTTAGCCACATGTTGCCAGTTGAGCCTTTTGTTGTCATAAGCTACACACAATTCTTCCAAGTATCACTCATTCCTTCTAGTATCACCCCTAATCTGATTGAAAGAGCAGACAGTAGGTTCCAAATCCCCAGATGGGGACTGCCTGTAGCTCCTAATAATTTTCACACCAGGATAAAATAAAAAACTCTTTTCATGTTCAGAGTGTTTTATTTTATTTTTAAAAAGATACCTCAGATGCACATCTTTCCACGTACTCATTCAAACCACTTGCAAACATTCTTGCACATTTTCACAGTCTGTTGCCAAAATATCTAAAACTAACAGCATCAAATTACCTCCCCCTCTTTTTGATTTTCAGACTCACACTTTTTTTTTGGCTAGTGTGATGGCTGAGGAAATTGCAAGGTGCTAAAACAATCAGATAAAACAAAACAGACCATTACCTCCTCTTACTGGCGTATCCTGCTCTCCTTATGGAACATTCATATTTGAATAATGATAGAATTGGATGTCTTCTAGCCACCTCTATTATAAAGCCAATGCACTTACAAGAATGGAAGTAAATGGAAAAGAGAAATAGGAAATATCTTGAGCAAACATAAACCTTCAACCAAAGAGGGAGCCTGAGTTAAAACAGCACATCCAAAAAGAACTTTCTCATGCAACTTTCTCTAAACTCCTAGCGTTTGCACAGAGCTATATACATTGTTCAGCTATATACAGTATCTAAATATAGTACACTTACATAAGCCTTTTCAATTTTACTGAATTAATTTATTTATTAAAATTGAAATTTTAACATGAAAATTGTATATTTTTTCCCTCCAACAAGCATTCTTTTTTTTCCCTTGCCATACTGCAGGACTGGAATATTTGAAACTTGTAATCTGTCTCCATGGAACCAATGTCAAAGTATAGTGCAGTCTAATTTTAAAAAACAGAAATTATAGAAAATCTCCCATCCCAAACTTCAGCAGCTGTGCACTGAGGACCATTGTAAGAAGGCAAAATGTTAGAGGTTATTCTTCCCTTGCTATCTCTGGAAATGCAACAACATGTAAAATGTGTTATCTTTCCCATTAATGCAAAATGAAATGTGGTTTTGCATGCTGTCTTATAGAGATCTGTGAAACAGGAAATGATTGCTTGATGGGGACAATGGCAATCAAAAGCATCAACTGTGTTACTATACAACATGGAAGTTATCTTTTATCTTAGAAAGCTGCATTTGCTTGAGTTGAAGGCATATTCATTGACCTGGAGGCCTGTCAGGAATTATATCATACCTAGAGAAACTCAGTAAGATCAAAGATTATTTTCTACAGTCCTTTAAATTTCCAGCTACCCGACACTTTCATGCTCTTTGTTCAAAGCCAAAACTTCACAGATAAATTTGTATCTCCTTCTCCCAATTCTTTCATTTATGTTTGTCTACATACCTGTATTTCGATGTGCAGACAGAAATGAAAGGAAATAATAATTCTGTATTATTATAATACATATATATTATAATACATATACACATATAATTAACCCAGAAATTTACAACCCTAACTTTAAAACAGTTCTATTCCTTCACTATTTTCAGTTCCACATCCTTTGCTGTTTGCAATCAAATTTGCAAATGCTTTCAGAATGGTCATTCTTTAAGACATATTATATCCTCCAGGTTCGAGAATGATTCATGTCCACCTGTAGGAAGTCAGGCAAAGATTGCAGGAGATCCATGTAGTTAAACAAGGAGCTCCTGACTAAACTTAAACATGAAAAGGAACCATGCAAGGGAGGGATGTAGGGTCAGGTCATACAGGAGAAATATATAGGTACTGAATACCCAAGGATGTGATTAGGAAAGCCAAAGCCCACCTGAAATCAACTCTAGCGAGGGACATGAAAGGCAATAAGAAGGGCTTCCACAGGCCTACCAACAACAAAAGGAATCATAGGTGAAAAGCAGGACTTAAACTGAATGGGGCAGGGAACCCAGTGATAATGGACATGGATAAAGGCCAAGGTACTTCACCTCGAACTTCTTTAACAAGATTTCCTTCAGGAATCCCTGGATTGAGTCTAATGAAAGGGCATGAAGACTGGAGCATATCTCATAAAATATGTTAAGTGCTTGAGAAAGCTAGAACTGTTCAGTATATGACAGAGAAGGCTCACAGTAATCTTATCAGTGTGTATGAAAAGGCAGAAATAAAAATGATGAAGTCAGACAGCCATATTCAGCGACAGGGCAAGAGGCAAGGGGCATAAACTCTAATAGAAGAAATTTAATTTTAACATGAGACAAAAAAAAATCATTATTCAAACATTGGAACAGGTTACCCAGAGGTGTTTGGGAGTTTCCATCCTTGGAAATATTGGAAACTTGCCTAGGCACAGTCCTGAGCAACTTGCTTTAGCTGCCCATGCTTTCTGCATGACAGGTTATGGAATAGGCCATCTCCTGAGACCCTTCCAAACTCAGTGATACCATGATTCCAGAAAGGGTTGAAAATCATGTATTACAAGTACCTCAGAAATAAAAGCTAGGAACTTCAACATTTGGTTTAAGGTGTTTGAAAATGTGTTTCACTGACCACACAAGACAGTCCCTGAAAGATATTTTTTTTAAAGGGGCAAAAGAATCTAGCACTGTGTTCTGCCACTCAAAATCTCATTATTCAATAAATATCTGAATAACCTATGGAACTTAAATAGTAATTTTTCAGTGATGTAAATAGCCATTAACAATCATCAAGTGGTAATGATTTTGTGTGTTACAAAGCTTGATGCATTTCAATATTTTGTAAATGGTCTGGAATTAAGTAAAAACTGATTCATTACCAGATTTGTAAGTCCACCAAAGTCTGCAGAATATTAAGTAAGGTAGAGAGGGCAACTGACCAGAGTGATCTGGAAATTAATTTAATAAGTTTAAGCCCATTCTTACAGCATGTACCTTAATACAGTCAAATAGATAAAGAAGCAAGGAATACCTGCTTAAACTTTCCTTAAGGACTCTATCCAGTAAAACAATGGATAAATAATTGTCAAACTGCTGAACACAAGCATCCAGCCCAGTTCTGCTGCCAAAAAAGGCTACTGTGAGTGTGTGTAAACAGAACAGCAGTATGTGAGAATACCGTGATACACTTTACCTCTCTGTGTCCTTGATGAGAACTACAGTGAACATACTGTAATTCTACTCCCAGAAATAATATATACTTACATATAGACAGAGGAAATGCAGAAATGATTTAGACTGAACAAAGCCTCACATTAAATTCAAGAACTACATTGGCTTAGTTTACCAGAAGAACATTAAGATGTGATTTTGAGTGAACAACTATATTCATTGAAACAAGCAGTCCAAAAGACTGTTTAGAGGAGAAGAGTAAAAGCAGAACCCCTAAATGATCACTAACTAATTCAATAGAATTAAGTTATCAATTTTTAACAATGAGATACAATATTGAATCATCTCTTACAGGTTTGAAATTTAGGTTACCTATACTTCTGAAAGAGTAGCATAGATTATGAGTTGTTAAGCTCTAAGCATGTAAGGTTTGCTACCTTGCCATCCGGAACTAAATGATCTAATGGTCCTTTCTAAGACAAGAGCCATTACTTTGTGGAATTATCAAAACAGTTACATTTAATTAAAAATTAAATTTATCCTTGTCAAATCCACTTTTTAAGGCATACCCTCCAACAGAAGCTGAACACTGACTGGTCATCTATTGTAGTATAAAATATTTCCTGTGTTTATTCTGTGCTCCCTGATTGCTCAGTCAGAATTTGCTAATGTAAGTTTTACACCTCTACTGATCTGCAGAATATTTATAGACTCATGACATGTTTCCAATCAGAAGCATTCAATTTTAACAAAGACGTAGCATTAATGCTATTAACCAGCATTAAAAGTCTCATGAATACACTTATTTCAATTTATACGCTTCTTATTCTAATTTACCTTGTTTAATTACATTTCAGTGAAAGTACCATGTTATCCCTTTTAACCTCTACCCTGTCTCCATGACAAGAAAGTGTCTGTACAGAGGTGGACACCGTTTTACACTCTGAGTTCAGCAGCATGCAGATGGCCACAGACCCTTCCCCTCTGGTGTGTAGGGTCTCAGGGCACATATTGAGGCTCAGCCCTTCATTCTGCAAATTAGTGGGAACAGATGATCACTAAGAGAGAAGAGCAGGGCTGAGAGAACAATGGATTTCTGCTTAAAGAACGAACATTAAACCTGACCAAGCAAAAAGGAAACTCAACTTGACAGTAACAGATAAGAACATGTTTGTTTTCTCAACAACATGGGAAAGCAAAGCTACTTCCACTTTGAAACAAACCAAAATATTTCATTTTCTCTGGCAAGAAACATTTTGGTTTTACCAAAAGTGTTGCTAAAGGAGACAAAGCAATAGGTTGGAGAGCTAGAGTTTAGTCACAAAACTGAGATGGGAGATGGCTCTTTTGCTCTACAGAAGCCCTGGATTTTAAACAGCCAATTCATTACACGCACAAAGCTACTTAACTGTTCTTCACCTGAGGAGATCTGAACTCAATAACTGCTCCTAGCAGAATGTCTGAAACTCAAAGTCCTTGGTAATTCTGCTGGGATGTTCTGCTGCTTTTCCTGTTTAAACTATTCTAATCTGAAATATCTATAGGGACAATGGGAGAAAAGCATTCTCTATCTTCCTGTAATGTTCAGAGACAAGAAGCCTGGCAAGAGCATGTTTTATTTAATTTATGAGATCTAACCAACTGGCTGTAGCTTACATGAGTCTCTACGCTGCCAACCCAACAACCATTTTCACAAACCACTTGCGAAGGCAGTTTGAGGTATTTTACTTTTATCTTCCTTCCCCAATAAAACATTAAATAACCCTCTACCTAACCCTCTGAGACTTCCTGTGATACTGTCACACAGTGGTAAGTCACTCTTCCGTCTCCTTTTCAGAAAACAACACTCTAATATAGTTGTAGAGACTTGTTTCAAACCCGTAGGTCCCTTCCTACCCCAACAACACTCTACCCACTATACCTATTTTCTAACATTTTTCTTGAGTAAAATGGCTAGTTGAGTGACCACTAACTCATCTCCTGCTGAATGCAGAGCAGAAAACATCTACTTCTCTGCAGTACATGTTGATACATAAGAAATTTTATGTTTTCCAACACAGTGTTTAAAACTATATCTCTTTCTCCAATACTAGCTGAATCATTCAGCTCTGTAACATCATAGCACAGTGTTGTTTTTAAGAATTATGGGTCCCTCCTGAACACTAAAATGCTGAGGTTTTCATTTTGCTCTGCCAATATATACCTGCAGCTGGAATACAACGTTCTAACTCTGCAGACATGCATATTTTCAGTCCTATGAGCTAAACAAAAAAGCGGTAGCAGACAGCAAACCAAGACTTGTTTTGTCCATCTGTGGCAGAAATACACTGTTGATTAGACCCTGTGTTCCTCTTCAGCTCTAGGAGGGGCTTTACTCTCTTCATAACCCTGTGGTGGAATAGCTGTATCCACACTTTGCTGGATTTAACAGCTTAATCTCCCAATAGGAGCTATTATTAAATTAAGCAAGGGCTAGTCCAAGTGGATTTGATTTTATGGTGACCTTTTTAGTGACAGCATGTTCAGGGAGGTCTTTCTCAGAGGAGTGAAAGAACAGATGGGCAGCCAAGGCTAGCAACACTGTTCACTTTACTGCATGGGATATCTTTTCCCCCTGTGCTCCCCAGATGTATTTTCCTGCTTTATTTTTTGTCTGTAGTTTTAATACATTTCTAAGGCATTATTTGTACATGTATTCTTATGGTCCAAGTCCTAACAGCATAAATATCACTGTTTATCTGAAGTCTTTTTAAAGAAAGATTGACCCTTCCAAGAAGCAATGTTAGACATGACAATGTGTAAGCTTCCTTCATCCACTTCAGCTTAGGGCTCTGTGTCTTGTAAAAGTCTCCTTTCTGTAGCAAAATGTCTCAGAAGTTTTGTCCTAAATAAAAAGGTTCAGTATACATGCCTTAGTGCTCACTCCAGGACTAACTTTCTCTCATTTCTGGTTGTGAAATGCATTGGATGCCAATGATAACTAATGCAGCACTCTGAAGAAACAGTGTTTTCCAAACAGTTTGCTGAGAACAAACAGATGTTTGTACAGCATGTCTTTCTCCCAGGACATATACAAGACATCTATCACTCCACACAGAAAAATTTTTTAAAAAACCAAACAAACAAACAAACAAAAAACAACAAACAACAAAAAACTGGGCCCAAGCATAACTCTAATTACAGTCCTGAAAATAATTCTCACTTTACATAAGTAGTTATTAACAATATATAAAGTAAAAAAATATTTTATCATGTTAGGGTTTTTTCCACCCTTACAGAGAACAGCAACTGCACCCACTCTATGAATTACTTCCTCTAGCCCTGAAGAGCAACAGGCATTTTAAACTCTGCTGCAGGACTCATATCATGAAAGAATCGAAGACATTTAGCACATGATAAAACTTTCTTTCTCTTTCCAGGATGAAGCCCTCAAATATTTCCTCAAATTTTCTTATTCTTCCAGCTATTACCCTCTCCTGTTGAAAAGGGTTTGCCATTATTTTACTATAACTAACATCTTTTCAAGCTGAGCCCTTTACATATATTCACACTGTTTTTGCATTTTCACATTGCTTTTCTTCACACAGAATTGTATTTACCACATTCCCTTAGAATATTGTGTTCAGAAGCCTGTGCCCTCAAGTGTATCCATTTTCCTTTGGCTATATCTATCTTCCATTTCAATTCTTGTCCTTGGCCTCATTGTGGCCTATGTGCCAAGGATCAATTCAACTAAAAAGAAAGTAAGAAAAAAGGAAAAATAAATTTATATCAGATTAATATTATATTCTTATCCATTTTCTTTATCATGAATTATTTTAATCTACCAGTGTTGTTAGCATACTTGCATGTGTTTTGAGGCCTTGTAAGCACTTGCAAAGTAATACGATCCCACCATAATTCTTGTCTCTTCTCAAACTGGGTGCACTTTTTTTTGTCTCCCAAAATGTGCCACGTGATGATCGTCTCCATGTTGGTTTGGGGGACATCAGTCTTTCATCCTTGCAGTATTTTGGATCCTCCATCACAAAGAGCAGTATCAGAGGACAATAACTGGACTTAACATATATATGCCTAAAGCAGCTTC
>VZRX01017081.1:0-35921 GCA_013398075.1 Notiomystis cincta
GTCCTTATCTCACTCATGAAACAATTTTATTTTCCTTTTCCCTCCTCTGCGTAGCTGTGGCAGGGGAGGGTGAGCAAGTGGGTCTTGTGGTGCCTGGCATTTGGGTGAGAGAGGTCCAAGCAGAGCTCCTACAAGAGCAGTGCAGAATATGCAGCCCCTGAATGGAGTGGGGCTCAGCAGCAGTCAGGGAGAATGAAACCATGTTGGTGCTGAAGAAGGAAACAACATTCAAATAGGTCAGGGAGAAATCCAGGCAATCTCTATTCCCAGGTATCTTAGCTTCTCTTCCATCAGACGTTTCTCTTACCTCTCACACATGTCTGGATTCAATCAGCATAGTGTTAGAGTGCCCAGGGAGCAGGAAGGACTGCTTGGTCACTAAGAACAGGGAGCCAGGAGCTGTGTGCCATGAAGCAGGCATCCCACAGTGTCCAGGCAAGGTGAGCAGGGCAGGCCTGGAGATGTGAGAATTACAGAGCATAGCTGTTGCCCAGTGTGAACTTAGCAGAAATGAAACCAGAAATTAGCCTTTGCTCCAGGTAAATGACTGTATCAGCTGGGTGAGTGCACTGGCTGTGTATCTGTTGGTTTTATTGATTTAATAAAAACAACACGAACACACCAGCACAACTCAGTGTGGAGTATAACATGCAAACAACAAAAGTGATGGTCCAAATACAGTAATTGCTTAGAAAGTCCATCAATAGGAGCTGGAAACTAGATTAGATAGCACACAAATAATACTAGACATAAGCATTTGTTTTCAGACAGATCCTGCTGGAAACAGAACGTAAATCTAATCTGATTCTTGATCCGTATTTGGATCTCTTCTGTTCTTTGGCAGAATCCCAAACCAAATGGAAAAATTAATTAGGAGACCACACAAGGAGCACATAGAGTGCTTGAAGGACATGAAAATAGACAACTCTCTTCCTGAAACAGTTCCTGTCCCAGGAAAAATGTATGCATTGACATAAAAAGCAATATGAGAATTGAGAAACTAAGAGAATTCTGCCAAGAGGGGATTTTCCATTCATCTGGTACCAATGTCTGATTTAATAATAGTTAAAGGAGAGGATGCTTTGTCACCTATTCCAGCAACAGCTAATTTTGTGCATAGAAGTATTCTTCTTACACTTTAGTGGGAATTCAAGACAAGAAATTGGCACTTTTTACTTAAGATACCAATTTGTGATTTTCTGTGAATAAAATCTTCATCTATGAATTTTTAATCACTAAAGCTGTATATAAGTTCATGATAGGTGAGAGGGTAAAATTCCCCATCTTGCTTTCCTGTTACATTTCATAAATAATCTGGGACGCTCAAGTCTCAAAGTATTTTGTGTATACATGAACCCACTGTGGAGAGCTGACCTTTTGAGTGAAACAGGTCCAGTCCAAGCTGTCCTACATGGGGATAAAAATGCTCACAGTGAGGTTACCTTCTGCCTATATATTCTTAAAGGGAAGTCAGTTCCTAGAACTTGGGGGTTATGGGGTTGTTAGTGAGACAACATTCCTAGAGGCTGAAGCAGATCTCAATTAGAATTAAATTTGCAATATTCTCTGCAGTTGAGTGAGGGCACTTGCCATTAATCTAACATAGTAGTCTAACCCTGCAGCTCTAACAAACTTCTGTATTTGACAAGGGAAAGACATTTTGATTACATACCTGTTTAAAATCAGGAAAAATACACTCTGACTCATATAGGTGAAAAGGTTCTCCAAAACATAATATGAAAAACAACTATCAGCTGTGGTCATCTAAAATAAATATGAGGAGTAATAGAGGTGGAATTTTTAAAAATTAATAGACTACAGTCCAGAAGTATTAGAAAACATGTCAATCTGATAGGAATGAGTAAGCATGAACATTCCTTTCTTTAGAGTGCAAAGAACCTGGTACCTACAATTTTAGAAGTTTCCTTGATTTTTATTTGGTTCCAAGCATGAATATTTTCCCCAAAAGCAACCTAAAGCAAAAATCTCTGGTTGAGCAAAGGAGACAATTTCATTTGCCCCTTGCAGTTTCCATGAAATGATTCATTGTTCTGCCAATCCTAATAACAGGTTGAGAGAAACTGAATCCTGAGACCACCATACACAGAGGAACAGAAAATTTCAAAGAAAGATCCATTTTGAAGAAGCAGAACCACTAGAGCACAAAGCACTCACAAAAATATTAAAATAAATGGCTAATAAAAAGGTTAAGAAAGATATGCAAAGGCCTGAAATAAAACACTCTGTGCCAGGATCTTCTTCAAATCAAGACTCAGGAGAAATCAGGACTTTCACAGGCAATCATAAAAAAGGCAGGATTTTAAGCAAGAAATATGCTTTTCTCCAGAGAAGGTGGCTTCCTCCTTGAAATAGTCTCTTGAAAGTCATTTTTCTCAATCAGACATAAAATAGGTCCAAACCACATACATTTCTTAAAGAACTAACTTGGAGGAATTACACTGAGATATGCTAAAAATTATATATAATTTTCTTTACAGTAATGTGAATCAGAATCTATATACATGTGTGTACACACGATTTATTTTAATGAATTGGAGGAAGGCACAGCTTCTTCAACCTGAATTCCAAGTAGATAAATATATTCTAATTCAAGAAAAGATCTGATAGATCTTCTTATGAACTCAGCTGATACAGCAATACCCTTCATATCTTCATCTGGAACCTGATATAATTGGGTTGCCAACCATGAAATCTTTTTTATGTGCTAACAACTTTGTAATTGCTTTGGACTTGCAGAAGACTTGTTCAGAAGAGAGGAAAATGTACTCTAAGCCCAAGCTGTTACTGTGCTGAAAGCAGCCACACCTCAAGTCCAGAAAGATTATATTGGCATCAATACCTTGTGTTTGCTCTCTCTTGCACTCCCTGTCCCCTTGTGTGATACCAAGTTTTGTTTCCTCAATCTCTTCTCCTCTGTACTTCACCTCTGTACTACTACTTGTGATACAAGAAATACTTTCCTATTACAAAATACTCAGGAATCTGTTCTCCTCATCTCTGTTTCATCCTAGAATTGCCTTCGTGGTCACCATGTGGAAGAAAAAAAAAGGAGCAGAAGCTGCTGCCTGTTGTGATTAATGCTTCATGTAATTGTATGTGGCATTGAGATGCTATTTTCCTGTGAGTGTGTGAAAGCCCCACAGAAGAGTGAAAGAAAAATTAAATCTACAATACACTGTGTTCCATGAGACCTCTTCCAATGACCATGGTATGAATTCAGAAAAAAAGATCCCTCACATACCAATCACTTCAATATTACAGCTGCTTGGATGAAAACTCCTCTGGATAACAAGCAGATGATAAACAGGCAGGAAGATCAACTCCTTTTACAACTTAATTCAAATCTCTTCTCTCTTGCCTGCAGGATTCATCTAGTTTTCACTTTTCTCCTTTAAGAACCCTTTTATATCAGATTGTCTCACTCAGGCAAAGAGCAAGGTCATTTACAATGGCAATAGAAAGTTGATTAAAACAAATAACAAAGGCTGTAGTTTCAGCGAGTTAAAAAAACCCAAAAAAACCTTACGAGCATTAAACAGACAAAACTAAGGCAAGATCTAAGTCTGATAGATTCCCACAGTAGGTTTCATGTGTTTCCTTTCCATAGGACTCTACATCTTTGCTCCACCATAGGGATTCTGGGCTCAAAATTCACCTTAGAACTGTGCTGTTAAACATTGATGCATAAAAGGCCAAGCAATTGATTCCCAGTGTTCTTGTAAAGTGACAAGCTGCACAACACTCACTCCAGGCCTTTACATGGTGAGCAAAGTAACTAAATTCACATTTGAAACTCTCACCTCCCCAAAATACTCAAATTGGCCATTTTACTGTGATTGTTGCTGTCTTGGTGGACAGGGACAAGAAAGATAAAACCAAGTTTTCAACTCTGCAATGTTGCTGGTATTCCTTCAGTAACAGCCTCCTTTTGCTAATTGCAAAGGATATTTCAACCCCTACAGAGGGAAAGAGCAGGAGAAATGGATGGGGGTGGGCCTACAGCCAGAAAGTTATCCATAGACTTTCAGACAACATCTCATTTAAGCTGATGAAACTCACTTTCACATGAGTTGTGACATAACCATGGCAGGAACTGACAAGTGTCAAAATCTTGTGGAACAAATAAGATTTCAAGTCCTATTCCTCTGTACCAAAGAAGAGCCAGCAAATACTACACATTTATTCTGCTTTTTCTGATGGCACTAACTACTCTCAGCAGCTTCATTGGCACTCTGTAAGCATGTCCAATTCTCTCATTTACTTAGAATAGCTGCTGAAATTTAAACTGAACTTTCATGGCTTTTCCATGGAGGCACCTTGCTAAATATCACTCTGCCGTGGGAAGTAGAGAGTTACCTGATGCTCTATCATCAGGCCTAGGGCTTCTGTGCAGATTCTGGAGCCCAAAAAGCAATCTCTAATGGCACATCAGTGTCTTAACAGAACTAACCAACAAATGTAGACCTTGGCACAAAGGAAGGATAATGGTAAGAAAGAGGCACATGTAGTTATAACTAGATCATGGTGTCAAAGTGCAAACAGGGCAAAATTTCCAGCTTTCCTCCCTCACAGTCACATACTGTGCTGGAGGATACTGTGACCTCTTTCAGCTAATCAGGTCCTAGGGCCTGGTTTTTTTCCAGAACATTGTCCACCTGAATGATAGAGATGAACCACAGGGTGTCTTCCTTGTAGCTCCCCTCATCATCACACAGTGCAGACAAGCAGGGGCAGTGAGTGCACCAGGTGGGTCTATATTGCGTGAGGAGAAAAGATGACAGAGAATTGCTCTTGAAATTCTGGCACACTTTCAGCTACTTTACAGTACAAACAAAGCCTGGGACCATAAAAGCCCTGAGATGTGGGCAGCACAGGCTCACACCAGTCTGCTCACTCATCCAAGTAACAAAACCAGGCAATCCATCTAGGACAGAGTGATCCATCTAGCATTGTTCAACTTACCTGCAGTAAATAGTTTATCCAGTGTCTTATCTGCAGCCACCACAAGCAACAGAAATCTCTTCATTATTTATTGTTAGTACCTCATGATTTGACATTTAATTTAAGTCTTTCACTCTGTCTTGCCCAGAAGCTTTAGCATTATAAATAGGGAAGCACTTTCTCTCCCATTTAAGAACTAGCCACAAGGATTTAGATCTGTTTGATGAACCTTTCCATAAGGCTTGCATCATGTTGTCATAAATGGGTGATGTTCAGAAGATTTCAGGCTTCTCTGTTATGAGGAAAGTTACCTAATTGCTGAGGGCACTATTGCTTCAAGGCATTTATCCATGGGTGGATATGTTTCCCTAAAAACTGTAGAGATTAGGAAGTTTTACCTTTTGTTTACAGTCACAAACTTCTTTACAAACAGCTGGATGGTTTTTTGACAAATTTTATTTTCCTTCCATTACAAAAGCTTCCATGGCACTTAGGATACCAGGAATTTTGACACAGGGAGCAGTCAGGTTGGGCACAGACAACATGCCCTTGGCAAATCCATGTTGAGTAGTGCTGTTTGCTTTCTTATACCTCACGTGCTTTTGTATGGCTGCCAAGAGGATGTGCTCAGTGATCTTCCCAGAGAGGGCTTTCACTGTGTGCTTTTCTCACTGTACTTTGTCCTTACTCATGCTGCTTTACCCTTTACAATATCTCAGATGCTGTATTGCATTTATTTGTGGCCTCCATTCTCAAACCAGAAGATTAATGCCAAATCCAAATGTCCTCCAGATGCAAAACCTTTCCAATAAACATAAAATAAGAGGTTTCTCTTAACTGAAACTGGCCATTAAGGTCTAGAAGAATCTAAAAGAAGCAGCCACTCCTTGCTCTTCCAAGGAAGCCTCTCAGTCCTTTTAAGCATGGTCTGAAACCTCTCCATGAATCTTGCAGCTGGAACTGAGAAGTAAATAAGACCACTTGGTCTTCAGGCCCCTCGCCTATATAATAGATT
Source organism: Notiomystis cincta (assembly GCA_013398075.1). NCBI lineage: Eukaryota > Metazoa > Chordata > Aves > Passeriformes > Notiomystidae > Notiomystis > Notiomystis cincta. The sequence continues at coordinate 5,978 of VZRX01017081.1, forward strand.
GACCAATTTGACAATAATTGATTTTCAATACACCCATAAAAGCATTTCCAGCACTTAAGTACTCACGTGTATTAGTATTTGAAACCTCTTTGTCTATATTAAGTGCTTATTAACATAATCCCTGAGTAGCATACAACATATGGCCTCAGAAATCTCCTGGAAACAGGAAAATACTATTCCCTTCAACTTACAGGCAAGGAGAAGTCCATATATTTTAAGCTCTCTCCTGACAAGGTTTGCCCTTTCATTTCTGAATGCAGTACTTTGTTCCTTGGACCCTGCAATGCTGACCACAGACACACATGGTTGGAGTGCACTCCTTGGGTGCAGAAGGTGCAGTCTGGGAGATCAGGAAGAGATCTGGCACGTCATGTAGCCAATACCATCACAGAACTGGTGTCCTCTGGCTCAGGCTATAGATGGTAGGCACCACAGACTCCTTTTCCTCCTCTGCCAGCACCTTCTATGTGTACTGAACCCATCAGGCCTGCCCTAGGATTTCCTGGATCAGGTTCCCTGGCTGAGGAAGCAGCTGCCCTGAGAGACCTGAGCCATTCTGGACTGCTCAGCACTTTCCCTGGAGCACATACTCATCCATGGATGTGCTCATCCATGTGGGATCCATGAATTAGAAAAGATGCCCATACTTACAAACACTTACTTAATGTTTGCAGATTGTGGCTTTCAAATGGCTTTATTAAGGCACAAGTTGTTATGACATGTGAATAGCAGTGAGAACTCAGTGTTGTCCACTGTAGGACTTTGACCATGAATTCTATTGCTTCACATTTTATTTTTTGTTTTCAACATATTTCTTCCAGAAAAACATATCATCTTATATTCCTTTAATAGAGAGGTATAATCTATTAGTGGCTTGTACTCTTGGTCTATTATCTTCATGAACCTGCTTCCTAGATTTCAGAAAGACTTAAAATTTTCCCTCAAATCTGTACATCTTGAAGACTGATTGAGTCTTCAGTATGAACTGATTGAGACTCTTTTCCTTCCCAGAGGCTAGAATAGTCTGTTTTCCTGTACTCTGAGGTTTTGTTAGTGTAACTTTGTGTGGGAAGACTGCAGCCTCAAGGTGAAATGGAACTCCAGCTTGGCAGATGACACAGTTTTGTCACTTATGTATGCATTTTGTTTTACAGAATAATATATAAGGGAACAATTAACCTTTACCTCTATTTTCAGGTTCAAAAAATCAAAGCCCTGCTTCTGACACTTATTTGTTAGCTGAAGTAACTGTCCATGTTTTGTGAAGTAAGACTTTTAAACATAAGGAAAGGATCTGCAGTGCAGTAATAATGGCTTGTGTTAAATATCTTTGGAATAAAAATATCATTTCACTCAGAACATTAGCATTGGCTATTCCATGACACCTTTCAAGTACCACTGTCCTTACACCAGAAATTAATAGCCTTGAGAATGATGCCTAAGTGTCCATTTCAGTCTGTCAAAGGCACGTGGCAGGTCAGGATAGCAAACTAAAGAATCAGCAGGAAGCCCAATGTAATAATGAAGACTTCCTTGAAGGCAGAGAACAAATGGGACATGACTCCATGTCTGAGTGGTGCTTCTGCTCCTGGTTTCTATGATGCTCCTCTTGGAGGGCTGAGTGCTGATCTGGGTGAATCCTCTGAGCCTGAGCATTCGAGGCAGGACTAGTCCCTCTTTTGCAGAGTCTGTTTTGAGCAGGGTCTCATTTCATATGTTTGGGCTATGGAGTAGAGCCCTGGCATAAACTACATCAAGAGTGACTGTGCTCTCCAACATAATATTAATGTCAAAAGTAGAGGTGCCACTGTGGGGTGTGATCCAGCCAGAGGGAGCTCTGAGGAGCACAGGCTGAAATTTGGATGTGCAAAGTGGACATTAACAGGATTTTTGCCAGCTAGTTCCATTTAAGGTCTAAACTTAGTCTTCTCAGGCTACTTATCCTGAGGCTTTTTTCTGGATTTCTAGCTGGAAATTCTGTAGAATTTCAGCTGATATGATTATGCAATGCATATAGACATTATATGTGTATAGTTCTCTTTTTAATAGCACACAAAATTAAAACTTCCAAAACTAGAATTTTCTTTCCCCCAAAAGCCACATGTGATTTGTTTCATCTGCAATGCAGGGATGATTATATCTTGCTTTTGGCAGATGAAAATGATGATAAAAATATAAATGAGACATACATAGCCTAATCCTGAAAAAGAATGACATATGAAAATATTATCTGATTTATCTGTAAACTTCTTTTTGACCTTGGCTATAAAATTTCTGGGTCAATCACTTCCCAGTCTTTTCCTAGCTATACTAAATTTGGCTAGTAGAAAGACTGGTAAGTTAAAGGAAGTGATTCTTCCCTATGTTACACACTCCTGAGTACTCATCTCTACCTTTGAAAGACAGATAAAGACCATGCAATAATTAATATGCATTCTAAAAAGAGATCTAGAAGTTCTTGAGAAGCATTAGTACTTATTTCTGAGGAAAAGTGTTTGGTTATATGATTGGAGATTCACTAGACACATACCTAAATAAAGCTAGAAGGTAAAATTTCTTGGAAATCTGAGAAGTGTCCCTACAATCCTCTGATTCTGTAAGCTAACAATAGCTTTTTAGCTACTTATGTGCTACAGGAAGGGTTTTAATAATGAGGGATATGAAGAAGATGGAGCATCTCCTTGGAGGTGCACAGATAAAGGACAATAACAGACATAATTTGCAGAATTCTGACTGGATAAACAGGGAGAAAAAATCACTGTATGAGTAGTCAAATAATGGATCAAGTTCCACAGAGAAGATGTGGAATCACCATCAGTGGAGATACTTAGAATTCAACCAAGTGTGTCTCTGAGGAAATAAGAGGATAATTCTTGGATGATGGACTGGACGATCTCCAGAGCTTCCTTCCAACCTAAATTTCTGTACGATTCTATGATTACAACTCCATAAAGACCTCTTTTGCATTCACATGTGAATCATGTGATGACACTATGTGAGCTCATATCAGTCCCTTGATATCATAATATTAGTCTTTTGGGGTGTCTTTTCTGTTCTTATTTTATGCTATGTCAATTCTCACAGACACTGAGAATTTTTAAATCAGATCATTGTGTTTGCTGACCTACCCTAAGCAAGATGATGATCATATATTAAATGTGACTTCATTAATTGTTTTTTTTGGGAGACCTTACCTCATATGGCTTGATAGCAAGATTACTATTTTTTCACTGCAAGTATGGCTTTATAAGTAATAAAACTGTATTGTGAAGAGTTTTGCCATTTTTTGCCCTATCTAGATGGCCTCTTATTCTAGTGGAGTTACTTTGGAAGTGTCTTGGAATATCTGTATCAGTTTTAGGCGTCTTGCATGTATTTCTTCTTGGGTGAAATGAAAAATTTAATTATACGAAAAAAATGCAAATTGCTGCCAACTGTGTTAACTGTGAGAGAGTTGCATTATCTTCTAACATAAATTGTCAGTGAATTGAAGAAAAGACGTTTTGGAAGCTGATCTGATTACTGTCAGGGAAAGTGCTCAAACTCAATTGTTGGCAAATGTCCAGTACCCATCACTGAACGATCATCACCTCATCATTCAGTCTTCTCAACTGACATGCAAAACAACATCCAAATATTCATTGCACATCTGTGCTGGACAGATTATGCATTAGCAATTCAAATCAATTCAATGTACAGGCAGTTTCTGTAGAGGCGTCTGTTTGGGTGAGATGCCTTGTTGTCTGGGATGGATAATAAGGCAACTCTGTCTAATCTTGGAGAACAATCAGCCCATCTTGAGAAGGTGACTGACTACGTATGCTCCTGCCCTGACAGCCCTAGAACAATGGCCCCATAATGCACTTGACTCAGCTGGTAATAAAATCTACTTTTGATTAGCAGCCGTGGCTTGTGTCAATCACTGCATGATGTACCATTGTCCTCTGGTCCTGAACACAGTTTATTTACAGGGAAACAAAAGCTTTTTGGATATGGCTGCTGCCCAGAGATTGCAAAATAGATTGAGCTGTCAGCCTCACACACTAGATGAAGATTAATGAGTTGTGCAGACAATAAATATGAAGCGATGACCATAAATATGCTAATAGCTATTATCCATATACACTGTAATTGCTACAAAAATTAAAAAGTAGTGTAAAGGAAATAGGTCAGAGGGTGGTAGATAGATAATCTTGGATGCTGAAGATCTTTGGTTCAGTCAGATTCTCTACAGGTTTATTTCCTTCAATTAGACCCTTCAAAAGATTAATTGTTTAAAAGCTGTTTGAATAATCTCTTTTGAAACAGAGGTTTATGGGAAAATGTTTATGAAAAAGTGACTTCAATGAACATGTTACTGAAAAAAAAAAGGTGACTACCAAAAGCAGAGATTAATGTCTCTGTTCAGCTGCCCAGCTTCTCTGTGAGGCAAATATTTCTGAGTGGCACACTAGTGAGGCCTGCAAGGAAAACATACCAGACACAGCAGTTTATATCCACAAACACAAATTATTAAGACCCTTCCAAGCAAAATATGGAAGAGTTGCCTGCACAGCTGATTGCATTGGTTTGTTTGATGTTTTCAGCTTAGCCTATTTTTACTTTTTTCCTTTTTTAAATTTTCTTTTTAATTTAAGAAGAGAAGATTTTCCAAGCACTTCCAACCCAGCTTCTGGCTTTCCAATTCCTTTCAAACAGCACGTAGTCTATATTTTTGACACCTATGAGTTTCATTTGAACTTGAGAGTTAAACTGTTAGCTCTGTGTTTAAGTGCTTCAGCACCTAAGGCTACTGAAACTGTAGTGACACTGAAAAGGGCAATCATACTCTTGGTATTCATGGCTTTGATCCTCTGTTTTCTCAGGCTTAGAAATGCCACTGGATACTTTTCAGGTCAGCTCACACCACCCACCTCCTCTAAGGTTTTTAGTTTCTGGAATGGGGAAGCTGATTTACCCAGATATTCTCCCAGGCAAAATTTACTGTTATAATGCCAAGCTCAGTGATAAGAATTAATTAGTTGGTTTGGTTTTTTCCCTTTCCATACTTTAACTAGAAGTTGCATCCATTTAGCTCTTAAATTATCACTGCTTGGATTTTGGCAAATAGTCCACAAAGATTTACAACTGCCTGACTGCTTCTGTGCCAGTGTCCTTGAAAAAAATAAAGGTAGAGAACTATTTAGGAAAATGTCTCACATAGAAGTGTGGAGTGAAAGGAGAAGCAAAACTTTCTGGAGGAATTAAAGGAGAGAGAGGATGACTGGAAGCTGGAGGCTCAAGAACTGTGTTCTTGCTCCCAACCCCACTGCAGCAGTGACACTGTGCCTTTCTAAAGTGGTGATGCCAATGTCACACGTTGCCAGGGCACAACAAGGTGCTGTCCCACCCAGGGAGGTGAGCACAGCAGATCCAGAGATGACAAGCAGATTGAACCAAGAGTCCAAATCATCTGGCAAGTTTGTAGAGGCAAGTCCAAGGCTTCCCTTGAATCCCTCCAGTGGCTTCCCTTTCCTTATTACACTGACTTTCTTCATCTTATTTCTATGAGACTTCTAGTAATTTCTTCTTTCCCTGCTTATTTTCTGATGTCTCTTCCAATCTGAATTGCCTTGAGACACTTTTCTTGCAATAAACCTTTTATTATATCTAGTTTTAATTATTTTTAGTTAAACAACTTTGTGTATATACATTATGACTTGTATTTTAGGACTGAGTAAAATGTCACCTCATCTGGAGTCCCTGCAGCTTGTAAAGCCTTCATTTTCCATGGCTTTGCCAGACTTTACCATCATTTCCTAATGGGCTGTTTGCAATATTAAATAAATTATATTAACAAAGCACCAAAAGATTTTACTATTTTTGAAGGAGAGATCTGCAGCAATATGTGCAAAGAAACTGACATTTTTGGTTTTATTGCAGCTTTGAAGAGGGCCTATAGCATTTACTGTCCTATTCTTACATGGAATTTTACCTGCATTTAAGCCTCAACTTTAGATATTTTATAACATTAAGTAATTAAAATGATAAATGAGGAACCTGAGAAATTATGGGGATAAAGATACATCATAATTACAGAAGACCTAATGCAAGCAGAGCAGAAAACAAAAATAACTGACATTAGAATTAAAGAAAACTAACATATAGGAATTAAAGAAAAGTTGAATGAAAGAAAAGAGTTAAAAGATCACTGCTGCTTAGCAGTACATGGGCCAGATATTCCACTGCTCAGATAAATAGCACATATATTAGAAGAGAGGAACAGACTTCATATCCTTTGTTCTATAACCCACCACGTACAAGACATAGCTATCACACTGTTGTGAAAAAACTATGGTTTTATTCTGTATATTTCTTCTTTGAGAGCCATTCCCGTGGTAGTGTGACATAATCAGATATTCTTCTCTACCTAAGGGAGGTCCATGGGTTTTTAATGAGCCTTATTTAAACTCCTGGCTAAGAAAAGCTGTGATAAAGGCGTGTGTGCCATTGGCAGAGGCCTGTTCATTAAAGACAGAGGCTCTGCTTTAGCAGGACTTGCATGAGGAAGAACAAAGCATCTGTGTCAATCTGCTCATAGAACACAAGGTCCCCTCACAATTCCTTCCATATAGAAATTAATTCCAACCACCCATTGTTAGCTGGGTTCTGATTTCCAGCTCTGTGTAAACCTGTGTTTTCAGGAGTACCACAGCTGAACTGTGTGTGCTAACCAAGCTACCTGAAGTCTGTGCATGCCACCACTTTGCTGCCTTGTTGTCTCTTGTCTTTACTCAGAGTTGTATGAATTCTTAAAACAAGGCAGTATCTTCTACCAGTGCAATTCAGTACAACAGGGTGCAATGCAAAAGAGTAAAGAATCAAAGCTTTCAGCCACATCAGTTGCCAAACAACAACTCATGCACTAATTTGTTTTAGTATTGAGAGAGGAAATTCCTTGGTTTGCCGAAATTCCAGCCTGGCAAAAGCAATAAAAAGGCAAACTGACAAAGTTCAGTTTCGTTTCCTGGCTGAGGATAAGTTTCAGTTTCTATTCTTCCTTATCATGGCAGCAGTTTCGTTTCTTCAGTGTCAGCTGGAGAGTGTATAAAAACATGGTCTGAGCACTCTGTGGGTGCTTCTCTGGAATTCTCACCAGCAGAAGGCAACATGTCTGACCAGAACGTCCACAACGCTGGGTTCACCTCCTCCGGGATCAGAGGAGGATCCCTTGCTTCATCAATGATGTCCCAAGAAGCCAGAGCCTCTGGGGGAGGTGTGCCTTCTGGAGGCCCCACTTCTACTCTCCAGGAAATGGGTATGAGCAATCCTGTGTGTGACTGAGTGTGCAGTTTTGTGGTTCAGTGCAGAGGATCAGATTTTTCTTCCTAAAAATAAGCTTGAAGAACAATCTCTTCTCTCTGACATCCCTGTATTGCACTGAAGAAAAAAGATTCCTCTATTTAACTGTGTGCTATGAGTGGGATATTACTGAGGCTGTTTTCTGTGTGTGTACATCCCATGCATGAATGAACACATATATATGTGGTATTCACGAGGTTTTGGACAGTGTTTATTTGAAGTTTGTGCTATCTCTCCATTCTGCCAGGAATCATCAGTAATATGAAGAGTCATGGTAGCAACAAGCAATGATGAGCTTATGCAAGAACATGGTCTGTGTACCTACAGTTCTTATAAATTACCAGATTTCCCTTGCTCTTTACTCACATACAGGGAGATCTCCTAAAACCTTATGCAAACCCTGTAGAGGAGAGAACTTAGTTGTAGTGCAAGAGATGAATTTATGAAGGGAATGTATACATGTCCTTGAGAGCCCCCATCTAAGTACTAAAATAAGGCATAGCTGCCTCTCACATGAGCTAACCCTGCAGGTGTTTGCTGTTCTGCTGCTTGCAGGGAGCAGTCCCTGGCCAGATGACTCTTACTGGCACTTGTTTAACCCCATATCCTGTGGGGTCTGTGCACAAGGTGTTCTCCCTGCCAGACCTGCCTGTGTGACCTGATTCAGCAGGCATCCTGTGAACAGGCATGACTCCAAAGAGCAGAGTGCCCCATGCAATCCTGCTCTACAAAGCAGCACAGTAATTAACTCTCTGACCTTGGATAGAGGCTTCAAAACTTCTTCTTCCCTGGGGGTCTCAGACCCCCATGACCCATGTGTCAAAGGCATGCCAGCCAGCAGGCTGATTACAGAGGGGCATCTCTGCCATACTTCTCCAGCCATAAAATGGGTGGTTGACCAGGTGAGCTGGCCAGGATCCAGATTCAGGCCATTTTTAATGGCAAAAAAAATGTGTTAATCTTGATTGACAGGAAATAAGTTGGATTTTTTTTAAGATACATTTTACATTGCTGCTGGTATTATTCATAGAGTGAGGCCCTCTAGACAGTGAGGGAATAAGTGATATAAGGGTCATTCAGAGACATACTGCATGTGACTCCTGTGAGGCATTTTTTAATTTTCACTTTGTATGATTTGATCAGTGAATTTAGGTTGATGAAAACGGTGTTTATTGAATATTCAGTAGGAAAGAGCTTAAGGGATAGTAGCAGCCAAGAGACAGAATATAAGAGCAAGCTGGGAGAGGAGGGGGACAGAGAGAGTGAAAAGCAGAGAGGAGAGCTGCTCTCAGGCACCATGCTACCTTAGTAGCAGAAATCCTGGTTGTGCTGGTGATGCCAGTTGTTCACTCTAGTCCTGTGTTAGAGTCAGCTGCACAAGCTGCCTTCTGTTACAGATCAGGGTGGTACAGCAGTTCTCAGCACACTCATAACCAGTGGCAAACTCTCCAGTGGAGATGCCCTACAGAGAGCATGAAACTGTCAGTTCTAAACTAGAAGACTGAAGATTTCTACCCCTCTGTCTGCTGAGAATTTTTATAAGAAACAGAAGCAAAGTAAGCATTTAACTATGCCTAGTTTTATTCTTCCAACCTCTGTGTTAACTCTGGATTTTCACGAAAACCACCATTTTGGTGGAGAGAAGTCTGCATGACTCAAGGAAACCTTAGCCATGCCGACAGGAGATACTCCAAAAGAGCTTTTATCCATGTGGGAAATGCTAGCTCTGTAACATTGCCAAGACAGGTGTGAGCTTTGGCTCCCTGCAGCAGGAGAGCTTGCCACACATTCTTTGCCTGATTGAGAGCTAAAAGGGCCTGATTTCATTTCCGCAGGTGCTCACTGAAATCTCTCCAAACACATCTTCTTAACCTTTTCATTCAGACTGTAACCCTTCCTCCCCCCAGAACAAACGCGCTCGAAGGAGCGGCTGATTCTGCAGAGGGGCATGAGTATTGTTCAGTATCACTTTACAGAAGATGTTATAACAAGCTCATCACCAAAATATTTGAGCATCCTCCAGGAATGCTTTAAGCATTATCACTAACATTTGTCATCAGTAATGCTTTGCTCCTCTCCCAGGAGCAGAAGAGTTTGCAGTGGAATGTTTTGCTGGGGGCTTATTTAGCCTGAGACAACGATATAAATTGGCCACTGGCTACCACAACTTGTGGTACTTGAATTTTACAGGTATCTATTACAGGTTTATGTGAGGGAAAGTGAAGTGAAAGGAACATGTTCATCACCTGGAACAGAAAGTGAAACAATTCCTAGTTTCTACAGAAGTTTGTTCCACAGTCCTCAGGCAGCTTCACAAAAAAGTTCCATTTCAGCAGAGGCAAATTGCACTTGAAAGTATTTTGGGGATCCAGCCTTATCAAAAACAGTCTGTGCAAGAACCATAGATTGTCTTTGTGTTCTGGGAACACCCACAACAGCACTGATAATAATATCCTTTCCCCAAGGTGGCAGCTAAAGAGCAGCACACTGACAGAACAAGTCAAGTAATCAGCAGTCACCTTGTCTTTTGACACATTTGCTAGCCTTGATATTTTAAAAACACAGTATTTTATAATTGTCCTGTAAGGCTCCTTCCCTTTTTTTGTCAGTAACATATCCTTTGTAACTGTTCTAGGTGCCAGAGGCACAACCCATTCTTCAGGTTATACCATCAGTGGGATCTCTGGAGGATCCAAGGCCTCCGACATGATGTCCAAGGAGGCCGTGTCTCATGGAGGTGGAGTTCCCAGAGGTGGCACAACTTCCACCATCCAGTCCATCTGTAAGTGGGAGTCCTCTCAATAAAGAGGAATTAACAAATGACTTCTAAGCAGTTAGCAATATTTCAGCTCATTTACTGCACATTTACTAGATGAAGGGATGCAAGTAACAGAAGTGTCTGCTTTGTACTTGAAGCAATATTTCTACTGATTGTTTCTTTAAAATTGGTGGGAAGAGGAGACTGGGGAGTTAGTGGAAATAATTATGCCACAGAATTGCAGAGATATGAGTGGACAGCAGAGACAGAAATCTGAAGCACAGTGACAGAAAAAAAAGCCCAGTGGACTTTTAGATTATGCTTTCAGCAGCACCACAGTGGAAGTTCAATAATTCTTTTTCAGTCTCAAATTCAGGATCAAACCAAGAGCTCCACACTCAAACAAACAAAGCAGGTGTAGTGGGAAAAATGAAACATGAATGAAAAATGAAAGAGTGAAACATGAGAATGGCGTTATCAGACTGATAGACAGGAATCATTAGTCTACTTCTTGTAGCCTTTTAGAAGACCTTAGCTTTCTTTCCTTTAGAGGAAATTCATGGGGTCAAAACCACAGGAATACGACTGCACTTATCAGCTCAAAGCAGAACAACAGAAACCTCCCTCATCACTATGCCAGGTTAATGCAACCCACACCTAGATAAAACAAACCAGGTTATGGGAAAGCCCAGTCTATACCTGAATGCATCAATGCTAATTGTGTTGGTAGGATCCTGTGGGGTTAGGAAGAACACTGGAGACAGGATTGAAGTTCTTAATTTCAAGAAGTGTCTTTCAAATAATAACCCAGACCTTTGATTTCTGAGCTGGGAAGGTTTGTAGCCAATGCTCGTATAGTCTGTATGTTTTCCTGTACTGCAACTTTTCTTTATATTGTCCTCACAATTGTTTCTCTGCATTTGTCCTTAGCCATGGGTGGAAAAGGAGGAAAACACTGAATAGAAGAAAAACACCAGTTGAGAAATGAGTTCTGCAAGCACTTCATCCTTCACCATTGGCTTTGACAATTTCTCCCCTTCTTTCTCTCCCTTTCTCCTCTCCTATTATGAAAGGCAAAGCCTTCCTCATGCACAAATAAAGTCTCTGTTAAAGTGATGGATTCTTGCATTAAATTAATGAGGACAGAAATGAGGGGAGATTCTTTCCTTGATTAACTATTCTCTGAAGCACATACAAACACAAGCCCAGGGAAGTTAGGGTACTTTGGACTGCAAGGCTGACTTAGGAAAATCCTGGGTTTAGCAACACTAGGCTCTTCAACTGCAAGTACTTGCTTTGTTTATTTTACAAAAAGTAATTACAGTGCAAAAGTCACCCTGTTGTGAGAGAGAAGCATAGAAACACTCAGTAAGGGGCATCCAGCAGTTCCTTCTAGATGTACTTCTACTAGGCTGTCAAATTAAATTCTTAATAAAAGAGACCCATGAGCAAACAAAAACAGGTCCCAGGACTGATTTTTGTATGCCTCTAGAGTTACCAAGGTCCCTTTTACAATAATTTCTAGTCCCTGCTTGCTTTCAGTGAGGTGTCAGCCTTGTCCCTATCAGACTGAAACTTCCCCAGTAAATTTATGATATGTGTGAATAGGTAAGGAAGAGAGCCCGTTTTTTCTCATACTGGTCTCTCTGTGGGGTTTTTTGCTGTTCCCTACACCTGACTCCTTTCCTTCATATGTGCTCATACAATGATATTTCCCCAAATACACATAACATTGTGCATTCCCTGTGCAAATTCCCACATACATACTACCCTATGTCTCCATCTTCCTTCTGCCTTTCTGGCTACACACTACTTCATCACCCCCCTCCCTCCCTCTCTGTTTCTGACAAAAACACACAGCACAGCTTCTTTTTCCCTTTCTCCACTCCAAGATGGTGGGAGAGAATCTCACACCTTCAAGCCAGAAGTTAAGAGGTGCTGGATTTGGGGAGCTGCAGTCAGTGATCTCCTCCAGTGACTCCTGTCACCCTACTTGAACACTCCCATCTCAGCTGCATTTCTCCACAGCAGGGAAATGTGTTTGTCTCCATGCACCTCCTGCTGTCAGACATGGCCTTCTCCCTGCTGCCTGGGCACCCTCCAGAAGGCCCACCAGAAGTCAATGTTTGCCTCTGGTTGGAGCAAAGTTGAATTATCTGCTGAGTGGTGAAATGCTAGCATGAAGGAGAGACTAATAAAGAGAAGAAGAAATGTATCTTCCCTTGCTGTGCTATCCAAAGCATTACAAGGCAATTGAAGAACAAAGCCTTCATTTCACTGGCTAGAGCTAATGTCCTAACAAGGGGCTATCTTGGGCAAATGCTTAAACTAACCAGGGCTTGAATTCATAAAATCATAGAAAGATTTAATTTCAAAGAGACCTTGGTGTGAGGAGAATCAGGGCATTTCTCTAACCTAAACTTCTGCTAAAGAAGGGTTAACCTTAATATTATATTCGTTTGCTTAGGACTCTGTCCAGTCAGATTTCGAAAACCTTCCAGGAGGATCCATCCTACACTTTCTTTCCTAGGCTTAATGCAGCAGCCTGGGACTGCTAAAATACAGCTGTGATCTACCAACAGATCTTTATTCCCCTCTGTGCCCTTAGCACTGGCATGATTTGAAGCAAGAAGGTCTGCCCTGGCTTTTTCCCATTCCAGTTTTTCCCCATGTGCAAATGCCAAGTTATGGTCCCAGAGAACAGCAATGGCCTTGATCCCCACAAGCTGACATTCAAACACCTGCTTAGCACTGATGATGGTAAATGAGTCATAAGAATGAAACCAACGTAAGAATGACAAGAAATAGTAGAAAAAGTCAAGTAGATACATAACTCATCAGACAAACTGAAGCTGTATTACCCAAGAAATAATGTGTGACCATTTCATGGTGATTAAAGACCTTGTTTCTTATTCTTATTCAAAGGAGGGAAGATTTAAAAGTGGATTTTGACTTCAATGTTGTCATTACTTGACCTCAGGTATTTTTGTCTTGTTAAAAAATTACTCATATTAATGACAGCTGACAAAGGGTACTTATGCCCAAAAGAAGGAAACCAAAGAAAGGATTCATCACTTATCACTTAACTTTTCAGCTTTAATGTAATTCTGATGTTAAAAGTTTGAATTATTTTCCCATCTTTATCTCTCATGTTGAGAACTAGCCTGGATAGCTTTGCCAAAGCAGGGAGAATTCTCTGCTGCATTTGAAATCCCTTCACTGAGCCAGCTGTTACAGGTCTACAGGAGAACAAAGGTACAAGCATCCCCCTGGAAGCCTTCCTCACAGACTGCTTCAGCAAATTCATACGTACAGAACTACAAATGAACTATTTACATATTTAACAGAATATAATGGGAAAGGTCAAATAACAACAAATACTGCAATTGGAATCCTTCAAGTCTCTCAATCAATCTTTGCACAACAAATAGATGGGAAGAGAGAGAAAGGAAGAGAGGCAGCAGCGTGTGATTACCAGAGCAATAGCACTGGAGCAAGACACTGCAGAGAGCACACAGCTCTCTGCACAGAAATCAATTTCTCCCATGGGATGGGATCAATAGTTGTCTGACAGGACACTATGCAGGCAATTTAACAGCATTTTATCTAAATGAATCTATTCCTCCCCCCAGCTGGACTCACAGTTCATAAGAAGTCTCTCTTAGTAAAATAGATTTATTTATTTTTTATAATACAACAGAAAAGTATTTATCATTCTGAAGACACTGCCATTGTCTATTAAAAATAATTGATCCCTTTTAGTTACTCATTACCTACAGCTCTTTCCTAACATCTTTATTCTGATTAGCTAACTCATGGACACAGCCCAAAAAATTACTTTCAGTTACTCTGGAAAAATTTTTCTTATCCCAAAACATTCTAAACTGTAGATCAGCCTTTCAAGAAAAATAAGCCCACATAGCAGGCAAACTTAGTTAACTCAAAGTATTATTGGTACCTGAAACGACATTTTAATGCAACAGAAAACTTATTTTTAGAGGAATTATTTATACACAGAAATTGGTTGTCCAGTGTATCTATTTTAATTGTACTTAATAAATAATAAATAATAAAGTCAATCTGATCTTATTAGTGGATATCTGTGTGAAGTAAATGATAATGAATGAGAAACCCTAATAAGCATAATTCCAAGGATGGATCTTTGGCACTCTGGGAGCTTGGTATTGTGCCCCAAAGGCTCTTGTAAATCCAGCTGCAGTTCTTGCTCATCATTTAGAAGATTAGGGGCTGATAAGCGACAGTCAAGCCTTATTAGAACAGGCTAAGGCAACAGGAAACATTAATTGGGTAATTTAATGCACAAGGAGACATTAAATGCCTGCCTTGTGGTTCAGATGCTGTCTCCTCTGTTGACGTGCTCACGTCTTGTTCTATGAAATTCTCACAAATTCTTGGTGGAGAGGCTGTAAGACAAAGCCTAAGTCTAAAAATAGCAAAGTACTTTTGTTATTTCCTAGAGCTTCCCTTTACTCCTTGTGTTAATAAGGGAGCCATCAGTAGCCCTGCTTTTGCAAGCTGGAGGAAGAAGGCTACTGCCTTGTCCAAGGATTCTTCCAACAAAGGAGGGGAGAGATCCAAGGTCTAGCAGCTGTCTGCAGTGAAATGCTGTCTCACCATCTCTCCTGTGTTATGGTTTTCTTCACAGTGTGTGCATGCAGCAGGAGCCCTGCAAATCTGGGAGGAAGCTCAGGTTATCTTTTCCTCTAGAAAGCTGGGAGCACTTAACAAAACCCTCTGCTCTTGCACTGTTCTGGAGGAGATGTAGAAATAGTTGCTGGACCAATCTTCCTCTGGAAGTAAGGAAGATGAGAAGAAGGTCCTGACATAGCTGTTCCTTCTCTATCTAATGCCAGAATTAATCCACTTAAGTGAGTAGATTTGCTCTGTTCCCTCAGTGGTGTCTGGAGCACAAAAACCTCTCAGTTATATACTAGGTCCTGATTTGGGTCCCATTTTAAGACTTCCTTTTTGAGACATATTTCCCACAACTAGACAGAAATGAAAATATGTACTCTTACAGTGGAAGACATTCAACTTGAGAAGGGCACAGCCCTTCCTTTACCTCACTGACCTGGGCACTCTTTGTCTCTCATTTTGTAGCACTGCAACTGGGGAGATCAAGGGTGATAATTCATGGACACTTTGTTTAAATAATTTACTTTTGCAGCAATTTAAATATTAAAACACATTTTGAAGGCGTGCAAGCCTCATTAATTTCGAATAAACATTATGCTCTGTTTAACAGCATTCAATCCCACTTTTTGTAGCCAGGGTTTCTCCCTTCCACCCAGCAGCCTGGCACTGTTCCTGCTGCAAGCAACTTTCCTTGTGTCCTGGCATGGGCTGGGAGCCACTGCGGGCACAGCACCGCTGCTCTTCAAGCTTCCTCAGGACTGTCACATTTGAAATTGCTGGCTTCTTTTAAGGAAGGGAACAACCTCTCTGACTTTATTTACCACCCCTGAAGTCGTGGAAGCCTTGGCAGAAGAGGCAGGGTGCCCCTAGAGCCCAACAGATCCCCTCCAGCAGTGCATCACCAGTGCCCTGCTGTGCTCCTTGCATCTCCCCAAGGACTGACCCGGACACAGTGATCCAAGGCTGACCACTGGACCAGAAACCTGAAACAAGACCAGCCCATTCCTTTCAAGCCAGCTGCTGGGTAGCCAGTTACACAGTTAACTGCCTGGGTTACACAAGTTAGTCCTTTTCCTCTTCAGGAGAAGACCCCCCAATACTCTTTCTGTGGGCTCTCATTCCACTGAAGTTTTTACTGCTGGAACAGTTGTGAAAAGCAATAAAATTGTGCAGACTGCCCACAGTGGTCTGTTTCCTGAGAACCTCACACATTACAGAGACACAATTAATAATTCCCTTTAAATACACAATAATTTTAAAAATCATCATTATTATTATTATAGTAATTAACATTAAATCATTCCTCATCCTTCTCTGTATCTCTTTGGGGTAAAAGCAAGCACTGAAATATAACCTGGTTTAGTGCTTATCTAATATAAGTAATATTTTATCTAAGCTATCCTCTTTTTACCCATTTTTCAGTGCTTTTTGGGTTTTGTTGTTTGTGGTGTTTTTAAAAGAATACCTGGATGTGAAAATAAATAAATAGATAAATTTTCCTCAATGTAATAAAATTTCATAGAAAATGCTGTTGCTAAAGAGAAAGTGTAAGCTACAAAAACAGTTCTTAAAATTCAGATGTTGCTTTTTGCAGTCTTTTGCTATTGGAATTTCCACCCAGCCAAGATTTTTACTGGCCAGTTTTAAGCTACCTCTGCAATTTATGTTTATACATAAACAGCTCTGATTTTAATTGCTATCAACTTCTTATACTTGATAGATGGTCTTAAACATTTCTTGCCTCCAGAGACTGCTTACTTTGCCAA
The DNA here is from genome assembly GCA_013398075.1 of Notiomystis cincta. Classification (NCBI taxonomy): domain Eukaryota; kingdom Metazoa; phylum Chordata; class Aves; order Passeriformes; family Notiomystidae; genus Notiomystis; species Notiomystis cincta. The sequence continues at coordinate 22,499 of VZRX01017081.1, forward strand.
GTATTGACACACTTTGAAGATTTATACTTCTCTGAGGAACAAAGTTTACAATAAAAAGTAATGTATTCCGTGGCTGTGAATGGTAATGTTGCTAAACAGTCCAAAGATATTTCACAACTGATAGTTATTTTTCTCTCACATCCAGCACTGCCCTCCTTTAGTACTATTATAGATTTAGGCTTTTAAAGAAAAATTAAATCCCTAATTTGCCTAATTTAATGATTTAATTTAGGTTTCCTTCCACTAAAGTCATTATTGGACTAATGATTACACTTTCATTTTTCCCAATAATTATTTTAAGAGGCTAACTCTTGTGGAAGAGATTAATTCACTTCTGGGATTGGAATGGCCTCTTTCAGAGCTCAAATATAATACTGCAGCCAGAAAAGGGAGTGGTTACAGAACTGTAAACTACAATTTCAGACGTACAGGTAGTTACTAATTATTGGACAGACAAAACTCGTGATGATTGAAGTCACATCTAGATTTAAATATTTGGATTGGATCCAGTTTCCTGGTAGCAATCACGGGTCACAGTGCCCAGAGAAACCCCAGAGGACAAGGAAGGGTTCTTAGAAATAATACACCAATTTGTACCACCTCCATGAATCTGCTGTGGCATTGCAGCAGAAGGAGCATCACTGAGCTCCAGCAGAAGCTCTTGTAAAATCAGCTGGAGAGATCTGCAGCACTGAAACAATTCAGGGATGTTACTTTAGTACACCCCTCAGCCTTCTAAGAGTACACTTTCAAGGGAGAAAATTTCATTTTCTTGTGGGTTTTTTTCCCTCCATTTAATCTCTTTAGTGCAGTTTTTTGTATTAATCCATTTTGTAAATAGGTTGCACAGTTCCTTTGCACATGCAAGAGAAAGATATGTCTGAGTCACTCAAAGGTGAGCAAATATCCCAGCCATGAAAGGAAATACTCCCCAAGTCTTGCACCACCCATCTTCCTCACTGACCAGGGGATGGAAAGGATGCAATCCAAGAGGGTCTGTAATTTCCCTGGGATAAGTGATGATACAGCCTGTACAAGAATAATTTGTTATGAAGGTTCATATTTAAACACCCCAGCTCTTGGTGAGACCCCAATTCCACGTTATTTGGCTTTTGTGCTCCAGATGGAGGAGACATTCCCTCAATTTCTGTAAGAAATACTACAGATTCTAGGAACAATTTATTCTGTCAAAGTGGCAATTTCTATAATTACTAATTTCCTTTCCCTGGATATTGTCCCCCTCCTACCCATCTTACAGGGATTTTTCTAGAGCAAAGAATAGTTTAAACTGCAGACAGAATAAACACTGAGGAAAGTATAAGAATAGAAGTTTATAGAGACAGAAACAAGCAGTTGCTTAAATCTGTTAATAACCAGATATAGAAACCATGAATGATAATGATCAGAAAACAGAAGAAACCAAAAAGGAAAATAATTTTTAATATTTCAACCCTGTAAGAGAAAGCAATAGAAACAGAGATCAAATTTAGGATATGATTCAAAAAGCATGTACGTGCTAACTTAGGCACTTATAATCTTACTTAAGCATTTTTACAAAAATGCCTAAGAAGTTCTTCAAGTTCTGCCAGCAAGAAGTTAATTTTTACTTTGGAATGGTAGTTTGTGTTTCCAAGAGTTTTTTGCAAAACCACTAGTGAATTTTCAACAAAAATTTTATTAGGGTGTAAATTAACTCTAGAAACCTATTTCAAGATATCAAACCAATAATTCTTCTGTAGTGCATTTTATTTATGCTTTTTAGTGCAGAGATATAAATCTGAGGGTAATTTTGTACCAGTCCCATAAAGGACTTATGAAAGACAGTGGATGAGATAATTCATTTCTGATTATTCATGTTTATTTTATCTTTAGCATAAATAGATTATGAAAATAATATTTTCCATGGTTGATGCTTTTTTGATTAATTTTAAATTATATGTGGAATATTCTTAAGCAGAAAGATACTGAAAATATAAATTTATTATTATTTTTACTCTTCTTGGCTCCTGTACTTAAAAATATACACAGAAAGAGGTTAATGGCATTGTGATTTTCAGATAATCTGTTTTTAAACTACTGACTTGGAAACTGTGAGATTAATAGCGCTGAGAACATCTAAAGGTAATAGGATTACAATTTAATATTAACTAAGTGTTTCTTGAGGGTCTGCTGTAGCAGTGCCTCATCTCTGGGATCCACTAGAGTAATTAGTCTGTAGTGGCATACAGTGGTGATGCATGATAACTGCAGCTTTTCCTGCTGCAGTTAGGATTTTCCACTCCCTGGCAAATGGTTTTTATTTGCAGTATCTGTCATAAACAGGCACAGAGCAAGCCTGGAATGCTTTTGCCCTAAGTTGATACTGATTAGGGAGAGACCAGTTCTCAAAAAGTCACACCTGAAGCACTGGTCACACACTGGGCAGTGAAGTGAGGGTTTTGGAGGTTTTCCTCCTTTTCTAGAGGAGCAGGATTTATCTGTAAACAGGGCACTCAACAGTGGGCAAGCTTGTTAACACTGAAGGAAGAAGGTGTTGTTTACATCAAGGTCAGAAGTCTGGTGCTTGAGTAAGGTTGAAGTACACCTGGGCTAGCTGAGGACCTGGATGGAAGGATGGCAAAAAGGCACTTTTAACCTGGCTTCACTCTCCCTGCTCTCCCAGCAGGGAGATGCATCGTTATAACAGGGATGCCCAAATCAGGAAACAGAAACAATGCATGGGAAACTCATGCTTGATATTTACAGGGTCAGAGGGTTAAACAAGAAGTGTTCAGAAGCAAAAGGTTATCTTACACTAAGAAGTGATCCCTAGGAGCTCAGACAGAGCCATTCAACAAAGCCCTTCATGACAACCAGTCCCTGCCAACCCCTGAAGTGCAGTGAGGACTCTGCAGCCCCAGGTCACACACAGGGACCTCTGCCCACCCTTGGAGGACATGAGCATCTCACTGCTTGTGTGGGCAAAATCTAGGAGACCTCTGTTTATTTAGCAGCAGAATGAAAGCATTTAAGTTAGGAAAGTAAAAAAAAGTAACCTCAATGCATCTTCATAATCTTTTGAGGGAAGATACTCTAATGATCTTAGGTTGCAGGTCGTCCTCACGAAACAAAAAACTTGAGAATCCGATGTATTTCAAGAACTGCCTCCTGCAGAATGTTAGTAGGATTTAAAAGCTGCTACTTGCACATTTTAAAATCTATTTCAGGTAATGAATGACTTTGGTTGCAAGGATCCATTCACCTAGAATGTTCAGATCTACAGAGGAGCTCATGTGTGGCCTCCACTTAAAAGTAGTGTTATGCTCAGTATCAATCCCTCCCATACTTTCCTTCAGATTTCCAGCTATTTTTACCAGTAATTTTTAACCCTCTTCTTGCTAGGGAATGTCTTTATACCAGTAGGAAAACTGTTAATGATCAGAAAAATATAATGAAATATAAATAGTGAAAACCAATAACAAACCCATCAATGTCATACACAGAGGATTAAGGAAAAACAAAAGGGCCCTGGGCATAATTCCTTCTGATTTCAAGACCTCTGAAGCTTGATGGATCCCATCAGGTTAGCAGATGTGAGCCTACCTTACACTCACAGTACTCCTGTGATGGAGAAGGTTTCATTTGGGAGCACCTGAGTGCATGAGGAACCTCAAGAAACTCCACAGCCATCCAGGAGAGGCGGGACCTGGGATTTATCAGGTGGTGCTGACACAGAACTTTTTTTCCTTGAGAGTCACAGAGGCTCAAAATTTAAAGTCATTTAAGGCACATTAAAATGTCACTAAAGATATTGTAAGTCACTCACATGACAAGAGCCGCTGACTATCCCAGCAGCTCGACCCTGTGTTCTCTCACTGGTGTATCCCTGGGTCTGTAGGTGAGCACTGCCAAAATCAGCTCTACCTGTGCTGCACTCATTCACAGGCTTCCCTTGTTGGGAGTCCTCTGTTAGAAACTCAGAGACACCCAGAGGAAATGTGAAACAAATTGCCCAATATCAGCAAAACAAACAGTTAAAGTATGTGATGATCTGCCAAGAAACACCATCAGAGGTGAGAGGGAAGGTAGGATGAGTATTTATGAGAGAAAAGCAATGGAATTGCACCTTTGGACTGAAGGGAAAAGAGCTCCTCAGCAAGGGGCAGCCAATAAGCATCTCCTCCCGAGGAAGTTCATCACCTGGGCACAGAGCTCTCCTTGTAACCACGTCTTAACCACACTGGGTCATAGAAATGCTGGCCAGAAAGGGCTTCTGAAGGTCATGTCCCACTCAGGGTGGAACTTGACCATGTCAGCTTTGCCCAGCCAAGTCTTGAAAACTTCAAAGGATGGAGAGACTTCAAAATGTTTTCACATCATGGCCACAGATTTCAACAGAATTCAGACATTTAAATGCATACAAAAATATCTGTGTTTGAAACAATAAGACTAACCAGTTCTTCCACTGCTGGTAAAAATAGTCACTGCTTTTAGAAGCTGTGATAAGTAAATCAGTGTAATCTGTATTACAGAGTTATCAGCATATCTTGCAGAGGCCAGCCAGCTCCTTCTGCCCTAGGCCAGCCATAGCAGCTTCTGCAGGAGCACCTGTGCATCTGTCTTACCCCTTGAGAGCAGCAGCAGAGCAGTGACAGGGCAGCATCCATTACAGGACTGTAACCTGTACCTGCAGCACACAAAGAGTGGTTTAATGGATCCTTTCTTATGTTATTTGCAAAAGAAGGCAGGCAGGCATTCTCTTCTTGGGGAGGGAGAGCAGTGTAGCCCCCTCAGGAGCTGTTTTTGACCATTGCTAGGGATGGTTTCCTGCAGTGAGATAACTAACAAAAGTATTAAACATTGATACATTTCAGTGTGCCAATTGACTGTGCATTTTAAATAGACCCTGGTATTCTCTCTGAGTGGAAAGATTTCTTTTACTTTAAGAATATATAGGGCTGTGCTTTCCATACTTTTTCTTTGTTTAACAAGCAGCTCTCTTGCTGAAAACCCAGTAGACCACAAAACCAGTCAGGGGCTTTTATCCAGGATGTCTGACCCATCGCCTGACAATAATTAGTTCAGGTTAATTACAGCAAATCTGTAGATTTGCAGCCTGAAATCATCTCATCCCCTAAGCTGAACCCTCCAGAGGTTTCTTTTATGAGCTCTGCATCCTAAGGGTGGACTTAAAGTAATGAATTTGTCTCTAATAAGATTCATAGGTTTGTTCCCTAAGCAATGGTGTCAATTATAGAATCTAACACTGATGGCTTATTTTGCTGAAAATAGAGAAATTGAGAGTTTTTAATGAAGCATACAGGATTTTTAACGCTTTTGTTTAACTCTTTACATTGTTGGAAAGTATAAAAATACAATTATGCGAAATATCGTACCACTCTCTAAGTATTTCTCTGTGTGCCAACAGCTAATTTCCCTCTGCTCTATAATGGAAAAGGTTAATGTAATGACTCTGAGATTTCATTTGGAGATGTTCCAGAAGAGTGTCTGAGTATTTGCTACACTTAATGGCAAGAAGTAATAAGTGAGGTTATGTATTGGTGAAAAATATTTCATGTACTGAGAAGATTAATACTGGAGAGAGGCACATGGGACACAAGCCTGAGGCTTCTCCTCCATTCTGGCACAATGTGATATGTCCATACTTGGTGCGTGCCCTTCTGTAGTTAGCTCTTAATCATTAGCAAAGCAGACAGTAAATCTCAGGGGGGACAGGGCATCAGGAGAGGAGAAGCAACCAGATGTAGGATTCTCCTCTCTGCTGCAGATGAGTGGCAGACACCTCCTGGGAATGCCAGACCAGCTGGTACTGGTACCAGCAAGGTGTCTGCATGGCAAGATAGTGCCACAAGAACCTTAAAGGGTTTGACTCTATCCTGAGCATTCCAATATCTACACTCATTTTTGGGCACAGTTATTGTACTTAGGAAGATGAACCTCCATGTCACAGCTTCATTTCAGTATTTTATTTTGCATGAAATTTCTTACTTATTAGAAACTTAGCATCATTGCACATGAAAGATTTAGCCCTTTATTTCAAACTTTTAAAATTTACTTTTAAATGAGATCCTATTCCTTCTGTCTGAGTCAGTCCAAATCACAAAAGTAAGGTTTCAAGCTCAGCAGAAATAGCTCCAGTCATTGATTTTACTAATTTTAATAATTAAATTATTCTTTTGCTTTTAATAATGACTTTTTAAAAGGGCATCTATTGATAGGATGTGGGGGAATAGGTTTAAACTGAAAGAGGGTGGGTTTAGATTAGATATTAAGAAGAAATTCTGTGCTTTCAGGGTGGTGAAGCACTGGACCAGGCAGCTCAGAGGAGTTGTGGATGCCCCATCCCTGGCAGTGTTCAGGTCCAGGCTGGATGGGGCCATGAGCAAGCTGGTCTAGTTGAAAATGTCCCTGCCCATGGCAGAGGGATTGGAATGAGGTATTCCTAAGGTGCCTTCCAACCCAAGCTGTTCTGTGATTCTATTCCATGATTCTATGAAAGAAGAGACAATGTTGAAGGACTGTCTACACCTCTGGAAAGACATTTTTGAGGATGGAAATGGAAGGGGGTGAACATGGCAGCAGTCATCCCCTGAAGAGTGGGTATGTCTAAGGGACGCAGGAACTGCTCATCTACAACAGCTCCTAAAATTTAAAGCACAATTTACTTCAGCAAGGTGAATTGCCAGGAAATTTAAGCTAAGCCTCCACTGCTGGCAGACTGCCACGAGAGCTTGTTCCTCTTCCTGGCCAGGGGTCACACCAGCAGGTCAATGCAAGCCACTTTTTCAGAAAGGCTTTTAGGTCAGCTGTGGTTTCTCTGAGCCTTCAGCTTCTGGGTCAGAGAGGACAGGCTGCCATGGTCTGGCTGGCACAGGGAGCAGGGATTGAGGACTGTGCATCTCCTCGCCTTCCCCAAGGCCACAAGTCCACTGAATTCTCACATCTTGCTGACTGCTGTGCATAATCTTCCACTCATTTCCCCTCTGAAGGCTGCTTATCTAATGAGGTCTATTTCAGAGCACGTTTGAAGCAATAAAGGTATCCATTAGGGAGGATATTATTTAGAAAAGAAAAAAATGTGCTGGAGATAGAAGATTGGAGAGAAAACTTTCTGTAGGTTAAGCACTGATCAGGTGCTTGCAGTGATGCACTTTTTTAGCTGGAAAAGGCTGGAGTACTGTATTGGCTTTACATGTCAAGCTTCTGGATAGAATAATCTCTTCCTGTCCTTCCCTTGACCCATTGAGCTTTTTGTTCTATTTTCCCCTCTTGTCTTGCTGAGAGGAGGAGTGAAAGAGCAGCTTGATGGGCACCTGATATCCAGCCAAACTCGACCCACTGCAAATACCAAGACCTAAATCTTTAGTGGAAAAATTACTTGATCTCTTCTTTTCCCAACAAGGTCTGGGATTGTATTTCTGAAGAAGGAAACTCTCAGAATGCAAATGGATTGATTGCTTGTCTCAAATGGCAAATATCCCAATATCAGCTGCTGTTCTCTGTTTCAGGGCAGGGATCTGAACCTACAGATTTGGTGTTTCACATGGGTATCCACTCTGCTGGAGGGAAGGGAGGGTCCACATCAGCCTGTCTGTAGATCATGCTGCCCTGTTACTCATTGATGAAAATAGATAGAGACAAGCTATTGAAGGCTGTACCTGCAGCCTGCTGGTTCCAACACTTGTCTTGAACACCACATGGACCTGAGACATATTACTGAGGGGAGGTGAGTGTAGGAGGATCATATTAGAAAATTTTCTTCTGATGCTGAATAAAATAGAAGTTCTGCAATCCCTCACATCTCCCATAAAGCTAAAAATTTGTTTTTCATGTGGTCCTATGGACTGACAAGTGGTATTAATTACTTAGAATACTGCTTTGGCCACCTCTGAAAAGATTTCCATTACAAAGTTATCAAGCAGTGGTATAGGTAGGGGAGGCACAGAGTGTGCTCTCTTCTGTAAAACCTGTTGACTCAACATTGCAACATATTTTGCCACATAACCACCCTTCCCTGTAGAAAGACCACAGGACAGCTCAGGTGTACAGAACAGCCATTGTTTAATCCTGTATTGCAGTTGGAACTCTCCTCACTTGGAACCTGTAACCTGTTAATTGCCTTACCCTCATTTATATGATAAGTGGTTCATTTCCTTTATTGTGATTGAATCCCCTCCCTATATTACAAGAAAACTGGAGCTGCAGAGAGTGCTTGATTGGATTTCATTGCTGTAGGCCATTTCTTAAACAGGTTACAGGTTGACAAACATAGAAGGGGGATCAATATCCATCCTTTGCCTCATTGACAAGCTAATCTTTTCAGTAAACATTTCATCAGTACCTGCCATTTGTATACATACCTGCCTCATGAGGATGGAGAAAGCTCTGCTTTATAAGGTTTAGGTAACTAATAAATGAAAAGACAAGAATATAAATTGGGCAAATCATTAAGATAGCATTTTTAGGAAAATGGCCTTTCATTGCCTGCAGAATGTAACCAAACACATTTCTAAACACTCTTAATTTTAATTAGGTTGCATTACCCTCAGACCTGGTGTCAGCTCCTGTTTCTTTAACTCAGCTTGCACTGCTCTCTTGGAAAGGTCTGTCCCTCAGCCCAAAATCTCAGACTTGCCAGAGCTGAAGATATTAAATGAGCCCAGGGGAACTAAACCATCTCTTTTTCGGGCATGTGGCCTGCCCACTTTTTGGCTGTTTTTTCATTCCAGTGCAGATAAGAAGGGCTGCCACACTCAGTGTGGTGACATCCTCTTCTCTTACAAGAGGTAACAGGGCTATTTTGAGTGGGGATTGAAGATGAGGCTCTACTAATCATTTAAAACTCATGAGTCATGCTCCAAAAGAGAGCAGGAGAGTTATGTTAAATGTGTTGGGAGACATTTTTTTTGTTTGCTTTTGTGTCACATGTTGAATCCTCCTTCCCCCACAGTGATGTGGGCTAGAAACTGGCATTGTCTCTGACATAAATAAGGGACAAGAGAATCACTATATTTAGGCTTCTCTTAGTCCTGCATATTAGAATTGCATGGCTGGATGACAAATGCTGCCAAAATTGGTGATACCGGATTTCAGTCCAACCTGAGATGGAGCTTGAACACGTTCCCTGCAGGGTCTGGCGTGAAGGAAAATGAACAGCAACCATGAAACTTTGGGTTGACGAGAAAATTATGATGTGGATACTTTAGAAATAAGTTTATTACTACTCTCCTGGTTTTATTATTAACCAAAAAGTATATATTAGTGATGCAAACAGGCTCTGAAGCATGGCAGGTAGTTTAATTCTTTCACTAGCCCTTCCTCTGCTGCCAGGATCCAAAGCTACTACTGGCTGTGCTAGAGGACTGCACTATTTCCTCTTGCACTTCTGAAATGTCCCAGCAGAAGGATGTACACATGAAAAATACTCCTTTCCATGTAGAAAACCTCGCTTCATTGCTCACCAAGGCTAATAGGAGTGGGTCTGCAACCTGGCCATTGGTGCATGTGCTACTTTACCTGAGCTGCTTCTGATCACAGTTGCAGGATTTAACATTACTCCAACTTTAGGCAGCATTCAGGCTTCTAGACATCTCCATGCAGAACTGCCAGTGGATGCTGGGATGGGAGATACTGGTCCTCTGCAGTCACATCAGTACAGGAAGGATACTGCACCAGCTCTGCTTGTGCAAACCAGGAAAGTCCCCAGCAATAATTTTGGAGGCAAAGTCTTTCTTCAATTTCTCGCTAATTTTCCTGTTTCCTGTCTTCTGTGACATAAATAAACTCTACTAACACACAGAGTAACACTTTGCAGTCAAAAAAATTTTGCAGAGAGTAGAATATATTAGAGGTGGAGATTTCTCCACTTGTAACTTTGCTGACACCACTTCAGTAATACCAGAAATAGTTTGGTCCTTCATGCTAGTGAAAAATGAGATGATACCACTACTCAGTGCTTGAGGAACAAGGACAGAGGAACAGTGGGGCAGTGTGAAGGTCAGGGGAACACATACACAGTTCCTTTCCTCCCCAAGGGAGTATTTCAATAAGTATTTTGAATACATAGCAACTAAAAGCAACACATAACGTTAGGAGGAGCAAGTGGAAAGCAAGAGGTCAGTTAATGTTCAGCAATCTGAGAAAGTATTTAATGTTACATTTTTCCAGCATATTGCATGCCCTCTTTTCTCATATCAAACTGGTCCATGTAGGCCTGAGAACTTTTGTTATCTAGGATATTCAATTAGTAAAAGCAGTGTTAGGATGCATCTTCTATTTGATGTGCAGACTAGAATAGAAACATAATAGCAAAAAAAAAAAATCCCATACCCATAGGTTAATTGCTGGCAAATGTTGCTCAAGCGGTCCTGGGTGTGTTGATTAATGGCCTCAGTGAGCAGCTGAAAAATAGCTGGGCTGCTGGAAAGATCATTAGCAATTTTAACTCCTCAGCTATTGTGATGGGCATAGAGAAACAATTGCTAACATATATAATGCATTTTTCTGAGTACAGTGGCACACTGAAACCAGTTACAGCGAGGGAGAAACTGAGTTGTTCTTGAATTCAATTCTATACAATTCTTCTGTTTACAAGACAGAGAAAGAAAAGAATTTTTTTCTGTTTTTTCTAAAGCTTTTGGACACCTCCTTAATAAATGCATGGGAGGTTTTATATGTAAACACAAATACTCAGTTCTGCTCATTAAATCCTATTATTTGAAGGAGGAGAGGGACAGAGATGCTGTATGAAAGGTACTGTGCCAGCAAGCAGACCTTGTTTCTGCTTGTAAAGGCACAGCACTATTAAGCAGAGCCTTGTGACAGCACAAAGCTTGCAGTCCAGGGGCTGAGGAAAAGGATGATGATCTTGTGAGCTGCCTCTGATCACTGAAAGCTCTGAATAGCACAGCCTCCCTCAGAGCACCCAGGAGACCGTGGTGCTTGTGGGAATTCATGGCAACACCTCTGCTTATCCAGAGTGGCTGCAGACCCTGAGAGTGCCACAGTGCCAGTTGAAGTTTTGGGGAGGAAATCTCTCAGCAGGCAGAAGAGGGAAATTCAATGCTCTCACAGACCACTCCTGGCCACTTACACCTCATAAAACCAGGGCAAGAAACCCAACATCCTCCTTTGAACAGACACCCAGCTCCACAAACACAGTCACAAATTGCCTTTTTCTACCTAAGTCCTCAGAAAAGAAGGAAAGCATCACCTTCAGGCTGAGTCTTCCTAGTGAGGCTTCTGCAGGCTGGAGCCTGGCCCCACAAACACCTGAAGCACTGCACACAGGGGGTGGGAGAACAGGGAGCTGAGCTAAGAGGAAAGCTCATAGAAACACACCTGCATACACAGCAGTGAACACTGCTTTGCTCAGGAATGAAGCAGCCTCCAGAAATTCTGAGCAGGTTCCTTGAGATGATGTACCTTTCAGCTGCCTGTGGTAGGCAGGGTGTAATGGTACACAGGTCTGTCAACACCAGCTCTGAATGATCTTTCCAGCCCTAAGAGCGCTCAGCTCAGTTCAGGCACAGCTGGGGCATCTCCTCCCTCTGCTCTGCTGCATGAACCAGGCATGCACAGAATGATCCTTTGAAGTCCTGCTGACATTTCTCTCAATCCTCCCATATTCTCAGAGCCACCTGCCACCTTCAGCCCTAAGAATTTCACAATGACCTCTGCCCACCAGGCCATGTGTTTACTGAAGAGCAGCATAAGGGTGATACACTCTCATGAACAGTCATTGCTGTCTCCTGGAATATCCTTTGGTAAGCCCTGGTCTAGGATACAGGCACTGTATAAAGCCTTTATGAAGCATCCCTACTGCTCAGAGCCCTCTCTTGCTGACATTTTTCTGTGCTAACCCAGACAAACTTGTGACACCTACTGTCAGAGACTCCATGATCCATATTAGCACTCAAATCCCAGGAGGGGAAAATAAAACAATCCTGAACGACAAGAGAAAAAGGGTGGCAAGAAGCTGAAGGCTATAACTGGCTGATAATTAGACAAGTTCAATTGTAGCAGGCTCCTGGAAAGCTCATCAGGAACAATCCCTCACATGGTTTCAGAAAATATGCAACAGGAAATTACAGCCTGAAGGCACTGTGTTCACTAGCAATTCCCAACCAAGGAAAAGAGATACAACACAAACCAAAATAATTGCATACGACTCCTTGAGCTTTACATGCAAGCTCCGCACTTGTCAAGGGAAGTGGGCAAGCAGCCAAAAGGGACACAATATGTCACTAATTATCAAATATAGGAAAGAAATAGCCGGCTTGTTGGAGAAACAATTCGTAGAAAAAGAGAAACACAGTATCTTCTACGATGGAAAAGACCTTTAAGGCTATCTAATCCAGCCATGAATCCAGCACTGCCAATTCCAGCACTAAACCCTGTCCCTAAACTCCGAATCTTTTAAATATCTCTGGGGATGGTGACTCAACACATTTCCCACAATGTAACTGTCTGGAGCGAGGCATTTGGTAATGTGTTTGTGATGGAAGGACAGGGGGAAACCCCTTCATGCTCCTTACACTGGTGTAGCTTTTGCATTGAGGCTTCCAAGAGGAGACTCAGCCAGAGCACAGCATGGGCACAAAGCACGCCAGGCACTCTAAGCTATTTGCTTTGGGTAAGAAACACGTGGGATAGGCAATTTTATGCCGGAGTTTGTCACTGTCATGAGGCAAATGAACCCTTCTTGGCAATACCCCACCAGCTCTCTGTTGCAGAGCGTTTCTTCTCTGTTTTGCAGAAAGCCTGACTGATGCAAGGAGAGGGGGGAATGAAGGAAAGTGGAGGCAGGAGGAGTGGGGAGCCATCTACAACCCTGTTGCAGCCTGGAAGGGCAGTGCTTTCCCTCAGGTGGGAGAAAGCACTGCAGGTCCAGCCGAGCTGCCCTGAAGCAGTGTTCCAGGCAGGGATTCCCTCCTCTGCGCTCTGCCGCTCCCAGCGCATTGACAGACACCCCTCACTACACCTACAGGATCCAGCACCTTCTTCTCCCCGTGCCCAAGGCCAGAAAGGACCTTTAGCCATTGAGTCAGGACTACCAAACAACGCTGAGAACTGTCAGCCAGCACACTTTAATAAATGCAAGCTTTCTGTGAATTTCTATATTACTGCTTTGTTTTCTGCCAGTTTAATTTGAATTTGGATGCAGATGTGGGTGGAGCTGCAGCCCCCGAGCCATAGCTACAGATGCAGACACTGGGCTCACCAAAAAAAGAACAGAATCCGTGTTCCCATCGCTTCATCTCACTGTATGTTTGGGCGGGCTCGGCTAAACCCTTTCCAAATTGCCTTTTGGGTCGAATCCGCGCAGCAGAGCCCCAGAGCCCGGCCCGCGTTATCCCGCTGGCTGCAGTGGCCGCTCAGCGATCGCCCCGCGGGGTTTGGGACGCTCGGGCGAGGCCGGAGC
>VZRX01017081.1:36551-63553 GCA_013398075.1 Notiomystis cincta
CCGGGAAACTGCCTGGACACTGCCGGGACACTGCCGGGACACCGCCGGAGCCGCCTGGGCACGGCTGGCGCGCCAGCAGGGCCCGAGTGGCGGCGAGCGTGTGGTGCAAAAGGTGAGCGGTCAAAAAAGGCAAACTCCGTACCAGACTACGGGAATGTTTGGTCATGGGGTCACAGAACGGTTTGGGCTTGGAGGAACCCTGAAGATTGCCTAGTCACAGTCCACTTTGCCAGCCCCATCCAGCTGGCTTTGAGCACTTCCAAGGATGGGGTATCCACAGCTTCTCTGGACAACCTGTTCCAGTGAATCCCCACTTCCACAGTGAAGAATCTCTTCCTAACGTCTAATCCGAACCTGCCTTCTGCCAGTTTAAAGCCATTCCCTCTATCACTATGTGCCCTTGTAGAAAGTCCCTCTCAGGCTCTCATGCAGGTCTCTTACACACTGGAAGAACACAACAAACTCTTGCAGGAACCTTCTGTTTTCCAGGCTGATCAGCCCCATCTCTCTCAGCCTGTGCTCCACCCCCTGATCATCTTCATGGCCCTCCTCTGAACTCTCTCCAACAGGACCACATCCTTTTTGACAGCAGGGGCCCCAGATGCTCCAGGGATGCAGTGCCCTGGGAGCAGGGAGAGGCTCTCACCAGAGCAGAGCAGAGGGGCAGAATCCCCTCCCTTGCCCTGCTGGCCACGCTGCTTTGGATGCAGCCCAGGATACAACTGGCTTCCTGGATTGTGAGTGCACATTGCTGGGGCATGGTGAATTTCTAGTCAAACAAAACCCTCAAGCCTCCTCAAGCAGCAGGTTTTGTCCTTTTGGGAAGATAAAGGAAGGAAGCTGGAAACTGAAAATACTTAATGCAAGCTTCCTTTCTCAGCACCTTTTAAAGATCAGTCCCAGTTCTTCTCCAATGCTCCGCTATTATTTAACCCAAGACAAATGAAGCCTCAGACCAGCAAGAATTCCTCCTCTTTCTCTTTCTCTTTCTCCTGCTGCAAAAAGACCTTAGAAATCATCTGCAGGCCTCTAAAATTAGGTATTTTTCTCACTTTAGCCTGTTCTTTGTTCCCAGGGCAAATGTTACTTTTACCTCTAAAACTCTGAGGAAGCTCTTGAAACATCTTGTTTTGCTCTAACATGACAGGAGATGGCCTTTCTTTGCCACCTCCCAATCTTGCCAACTCTCCAAGATGTGGTAGAGAGTGGGGCAATACACCAACACAAAGTCTTTTAATACAGATAACTCGTAGGGCAATTTTCAGTGTGCAATTCCCAAAAATCATGTGGCTTTTGAGTGAGTCACATCAGCAACATCACCCTTCCCTTTGCATTTGGACTCCTACATACACCATGGTTTGCTGCACAGCCAGAGTTAATTTGCAGAAGGTATAAGCAATAGAATCTTGGGCCATGAAGAATTCAATTAACAGTTTGGGATTTTTTAATTGTTACAGTTGTACACACATGGTCTCTGTGGAGTGCCTGAAGCAAGCACTGAGGTGATCTGAGTGGCTTTGTGCTTCTTCCATGTCCAGCTAAATCTGATGCCACCTCAAAATGTTCCATCTGAAAACCTCCAGAAGTTCACTTACCATTGTCATTTTAAATAAAGATAACTGCAAGCTTTATTTTGTTTTGTCCTCTCTTTACCTACCTTCCCAGCCCTCTCTGAACTTAAAATAAAACCTAGGTGGCAGCAGAGAAAGATTCTGACTTGACTCACTCAACTACAATATGTACAGCTTTGCATTAATCATTCAAGGAATTATAGGGCCAATAGCATGAAAGTCATTAGGGAAAAAACAGAGTATTTTAATGCTGCCAATTCCTTTAACATCAGCTTTTAACTTTACGTCACTTGCAGCAAGCCTGTTATTTTTTTCTTTAGAAAGTCCTGTTTTCATTCTCATCTTTCCTGTCAGCTGAGGGCTGTGGGGAGGAAGGCCCCAAGGCTGCAGTTCCTGAAACACACACACACCTGAGTGGGAGTCGAGTGGGATTTCTTTACTGACAACACGTCAGCCGAGAGAGGGAGCAGCAGGATGAAACAAGGTACAGAGAGAGAGGCACGCCTCCTCAGCTTCAGCTCTTAGCTCAGTCCTTGTAGGAACTGAGGATTTATGGTCTGCTGTGTGATTTAGCCTCTCCTTGAAGGTCTCTTCTCTTTCCTGGACTAGAATAGTTACTGCCTTTATTTCCCCTACCTTGTTACAAAAGTAATAATGTCATGTGTTAATGTCCTGGAAATAAAATTTGAGGATTATTCAACAAAGAATCAGGTAACAGCAAAGGCTTGAGTGAGCAGTTCATATTCAAAAATATTTATTTTTCTGTTCTTCATGATATGTGTCAAATTCTTGGTTACAGCAAGAGGTTGTAACAAACAGCATCACAGTGACATATAATCAAGCCATAAGAGTGCAGTTTATTACAACTGTGTAAACAAAAAGAAGTATTTCTGTAATGGCATGTTCATTAACCAATTTATGGAATACAGAGTCTTAGAGAAAGTCAAAACAAACATTTACAAAGAAAACAAACTCCTAAATTGAAGCACAGTACATGAACCTGGCCAAAATGGCACAATCCACATTTCATCAGAGAAAAGAGTATTGTCAGAATTTTTGCTTGTCTTGTTCTTAAGGAAATTAAACCTTCATTGTTTTCAAAGCATCAATACAGCATGTGAAATATTACTATTATTGAATAATATGAACAAAGAGCAAACATCTCTTAATTATGACAGTGTGAATACCCCTACTGTTACATTATTAAAGAGATGAGATGATTAGGAAATGTTATTGTCTGTATAGCATGACACTTTTAAAAGATATTCCTTAGGAAATAAAAATAAGTTACTGAGAAATAAGATCCAAAGTGCACCAGCAAAGAAACTTTTTTGTGCATAAATATAAAAAAGTAGAATCTTATTTTTCTGTAACAGAAGTAAACAATTTGATTATAATACAAGGTACATACTGTAAACTGTAGGATGCACTTTGAATTTGAAATACACTCATCTCAAACATATTTTATATATCAGCACCTAAAATGGGATTTAAAAAAAATTTTAGGGGTTTTTTTTTCAGAGCATGCATTAGCTATGACTTGCTTGATGGACACAGTTTTGCCAGCAATCTTTTAGTGTTCTGTGAGATCCTCTTAATGAAAACACACAGGTCTGAATGCCACTACATTTTACACATGTACCTTTCATACAGGAAGCTTTGTATGTGTTCCATCTGCAGAGAGTAGGTCCCACAGCAGCAGGAGGCAAAGGCAGAGCAATGAAGGTACAGTTATTAAAAAGTACTGGGCAGCTGGGAGTACATAATATAATTAATTACAAGCTGGTATCTTCAGTTTACAGAAGCCTATACATTTGTTTGTTTAAAAAAAAATAGACATCCAACATGTGATTAACCCACATGCTGACACAGAATTCATGCAAACAATTTTTAAAAATCTTACCCATTTTACCCTTCAGAAATGCTGCAAATAGTTCATCCTCAAATAAACTGAGGTCCCCTCAGAAACCACAGGGGCCCAATGTGCAGATTGAGTCAAGCAACATGAAATTGCTTCCTCCACAATGAGAAGTGAACAGCAGTATCAAACAGGAAATTTCATTGAGTCGTGCTCCATTTCAAACACTGTTAGGTCCAAATCCAGGTTCAATTGTCAGTAAGCAATAAGACTACCTTAAAAAAAGTTATTTTCTTGGAGGAAGAACATTTTCTTCATAATAGCCTGGATTTACTACATTTCCAGCTGGATCATATCTAGCCACCACAAACGTTGAGCCATCACTAGCAGATGCCTTTCCAACTCCCATCTTTTTTGTGTTCTTCCAAACCATTGCTGTGAAGTGACCTGAAGAAAGAGAGAAACATACACCTTCCCTTTAGATGCTAAATCTGTAACATTGCATTTAACATCTGAGGTGCTGGGGGCAAAAAGAACAATACACAGCTGCTTCTTTGTCTAACGTGAGAACAAGCTAAGGACATGAAAAGGAATCCTACCTCTAGCATTTCCTCTTGAAAAACCCTAATCTGTCTGTTTTCATAATACTATTACCAAATAGTAACTACATCCTATATCCAAATAAGAATATGTAGCAGGAGAATCATGAAAGAAGTAGTTTGACAAGTGTCTGATGTAAAATTTGACAAAGACATCACAGTCTGTACTCCCTGCAGTGTGAACAGCAGCAGTTCTGGGAGTGACTATTATTCATTTGCTTTAACCATCTCATACTCCCCCATGTGTTTGCACATGCAACTATTCAAAAACCCCACTGTTTTTGTGGCTTCCTCTAGTTTAATGGCCACCCCTGCATTGTGCTGCTCCATCAGTTGTTCCCTCTATGCAGAGACAAATCCCAAAATCAGGGAGAAAAGCATGGTTTTCTTAACCTGAAACAAGGCCAGTACCTCTCTTGCTTGAGCACTATTTGAGGGATAATGTTCTTAAGTTCATTCTGCACTAGGCTGTCATTATACAGCCAATGGTCTGTTCCCAGTCTCCAAGTTTTAGTTGATCTCTCTGAGTGATATAATTCAGCAGGAGTCACGTAAACAACATCATGGTACATTTTGTAAGACTGCTATTTGATTCCAATTTAGTATTTCTTACAAATTAATTTGCTATAAAAGTAAGTTGCCTGTTCAAAATTTTGGAGTCAGAGGAAAAATGCAGCACTAAAAGACTCCTATAGATTCTGCTTAGTTTCTCATTTCTCAGGTTTTTTTACACTTTTGTCAGTTTTTAGCATAATAACAGAAGTTTCATTTTTGAAGAGACATTTTGAAGAGTCTGAACTTACCTGTCCCAGAAGAAAACCCTGGGTTTTGAAAGCTGTAATTTTTTATTTCACTGTACCATCTGTCAGCCACATCTTTTCCTGAAAGACAAAAGGTATGTGCTGCAGAATCATGACATAAACACAAAAGTGTAGCTCACTTACAGCCTGGCCAGCAAGATCTTCTGTAACTTTCAGCTTGGAAGGTAATGAAGACGTATCTCCCTCATCTTGGATAAGTGCTCCTGTCATCAGGCTTATCCATGCAGCTTTCCCCAGCTCCTTCCTCTTGAAATGTGTTTGAAAATGCCTGTGTGCCAGCTTTTCTAAGCAAAAGGCCACACCTGTGGATGTTTACCCCTTCCAGCTCCAGGTAAACCAAAGAAAAATTACATTTCTGTCCTCTTTCAGTTTCCCATGTTCTCATCAGCACTGAGTATTTCAGATCCCTGAGTGCATTTATTTGTAGTGGTTTCTACCTAGCCCTAAAGCCATTGTGAAGGTCCATTTTGAGGCACTCTAATCCAGGGTGCTAGAGAGTCCTCAAATACTCCTGCTTTGGAGCTGCTTCTGTGTGGAAGTCTGTGCATCCAGCACTGCCTCATCCCATCCAAGGCTTTCCCTGACAACAGCTGTGTAAGGACTGTGACCACAGCCAGGGATGTGGCTCAGACCAGAATCTGCAGATGCTATGCAGACAAATGTCAAATGTTACTTGTTTTCCATTACTGGTTGTTAGGAAATTCTTGTGTCAAACACCGGGGTGGGGGGTGAGAGGGGTCAGGTTTTTCCCTGAGCAATCTCGATAATGAAATTTCTGCTGAGCATTCCAGGATGTATCATCAAGCAAGGCCAGGAGATTTCAAAGCCAGCTGCCAAAGCTGTTAAGCCTGCCATCATGAAGAGTGCTGGTCCCTGGTGGACTGTTGGCTGCAGAAGAGCAATGACTCATGCTTTGCTATTTTGCAGCAAAAAGTCTTAAACTCAAGCAATTCTAGGAGTCAGACATTGGGCTGACTTCTTTAAACTTCAGTTTCTCATGACTGAAGTCAGCTAAAAGGATGATGCTGTTAGCCTGGCAACCTGGTTGTCAGAGCCCTAGTTGACAAGCAAATATTCAATGAAATGCCATCCTACAGTGGTTTATGAACTGGAACTACTATGAGCTTACATGCCACACAGCTTGTTAGGAACACTGCTTAGGAGAGTCAAATAATTTTTTCTACACAAAAAGGTAGCAAACCCTCTCTTGCTTCCCAAAGTAAAATTTCAGGAATAACAATTAGTTTCTTATTTTCCTGCTCTCCTTGGGCCTAAACCAAACCCTGTAGACCTGCGTTATGGCTGAAGTATGTAACACATACTTAATTGTTCATTTCTTACTCACACCAAAACTAAAGTGAAGACTGAAAAAAGTGACCTTTATGCATTTTCTGCACAAGCAGAAAAGAAAAAGCATATAGTAAAAAACCACACAAGAAACTAAGCAGATAATCCTGTACCAATCTAGATTTCATAGCTATGAAGGATTTAGATGTGTTTGTGGTGAGCTGGGTTTAACAGAAGTACAGAATGTGACAGCTGACGTATCAGGACTCATGAAGCCCATGTATTTTATGTGTAGCAGTGCTGAAGTGACTATACTACATAAGCAGGATTTTAGCAGGTGTAGGGCTGCACTCTCACTGCTGCCAGCATTTTATTCCCCCTGTTAATGTTTCTGTGTGATACAGTATGAAGAGTATTTAAGGAGAAAGTCACCCCCACTCCTTACTGTAGCTCAAAGAAGTGTGCCCTAGGCTGCACGTGACACAACTTAAAATCTCCACAATTTTGTATTGCAGGGCACATGGAAGTTTTGACAGACACAATATCTCTTCATTAATTAATCTGCTTTTAATTTAAAGAATACTATCATGTGAAAAACGATAGTTTGCTTTTTAATTCAAGGGAGGTAGCAATGGTGTTGGGTAAGACTGCCTCAATCCTGTACCTGAAAGACAATGAGCATAGTTGGGCAGCACAGTCTACAATGTCTTAATTCCCAGATTTCAAGGATGAAAGCTTTCAGCTGACTGAGGCCAGGCAGTTAAAGCCTAGAAGCTGATCACTATTCTCCATTTTCCACACGCAGGATCAAGTTTTCATTATATGGCACTGCTGTCATCATCCTTGAATTAAAAGTCATGGCCTCATAAGCTGTGAGAAAATAAAGACTGACTTTTTTCCAGTAAAAGAGAAGGTGACCAAAGGACCAGGCAACTTTTTTCAAACTCTGCCTTGAAATCATGTTAAAGAAGTGTCCTGTAAGTGAAGGGAATGGATTGTATCTGTCACACGGCACAGGAAGTGAGAGGGAGTCCAGTGTGGTAGTTATGATCACGTGAGAAGACAGGTAGGTACCTAGTGATTAAACAGCCTCTCTTCCCTCTGAAATGCTTTTCTTCTGATTCTTTGCCCTTTGTGGAGCAGTAAACAATGATCTGGTGGGACACAGCACACCAGTGTTGAAAGTGACAGCTGGCACACAGGAGACTAAGGGAAAAAACCCTGTTTTGAGCCCAGTGAGCCTCAGGCTTCCAGAGAGAAAACAGCACAATGCTCAGGAGAGCACTGGGCCCACCTGATTGCATCCTCAGACCTACTGGTTCAGAAACTGACCCCAATACTTCCATTTAAATGTATTATGGAATAAATTGTGCAGTCATATTTAGGGACTGTTTTGTTTGCTTTTCGATGTTTCATTGACAACAGCTCCCCCTGCTCCCAGAGCTCCTCCAAAACAGAGGAAGTTGGTTGCTGTTTAAAATGCTGTTCAGTCAGAAGTTTAAAAACAGAGAAAAGAAATCACCCACCAATCCCTCATTCCTGATCAGAGCAGAAATAATAAATTTACCCTCCCAAGAAGCACATGGATCTGCCCTGCAGTCAGAGCTGCAGCTTCTCTTCTGTTGCTCTGCTTGCAGAACTGATTAGTAAATATTCTGCTGGGCTTAACACCCTTCCTGTTTGCACTGCTGTAAACCACACACTCAGAGTTTCAACACTTTCATTATGGAAACACAGTTTGACTCCACCCTTCTCCCAGAGACAGCTCACTGATGACCTGCTCAGCTAGGCTTCCTAGATATTCCTTTCAGAACAGGCTGAATTTCACTCTAATGAGTTTCAACCATGATGGACAATCTTCCTCACATGAAAACCTGGTGCAACAATCCTTGAACAAGTGCCCAAGTGTAGTTTTAACCAAGACTAGGACCAGACCCAGCACAGTGATTTGATTTTATTTACACAAACTACAAGCTTGCAACGTGGCCACACTGGCTGTGCCTCAAGCTTCCTCACAGTGACCATGTGGGGTCACTTCATAACACCTGTAATTTAACACTATAAAATATACCTTATATCTACTTTTAAAACATTCACTGAGAAATATATATTTGTACCTTTATATATTATTTATTTATATATACTCCAGTAACATATATCACTGGAATCAGCTGGAAAAGGAAAGAGGAAGAGGCCACTGGTGCTGTTCATTTTAAGACTGACTGCATCTGTTTGTGCTGCTCTGCACATGTCCAGGCTGTGCAGCACTGTGTTTGTGTGTGTAAGGCAGGACACACATTCCCAGCCTGTGCAGCACTGGACACACATTCCCAGCCCCACCACTGGGAACACAATGCTGTGGCAGCCCTATTCCCATATTCAGCTTCCCTCAACATTTAATTTCTCTGGGCCCAGCCTTATTGTTTCTCCTCATGCCAAAGAATGCTTAAATCTTCAAGTAATCACACTAAGTTGCCCAAAGCATTCTAATAGAATCACATAGACTGTATTTCTCTGCAAATAGGCAGCATCTTGGTGATCTACTTAAAAACTAAGTTTTCACAGCATTCCTTCCACCAGTCTGAGAGGAAAGAGGGTAGATTTAATATTGCCTCCTAAATGAAATATCTGCCTAGGCTGAAGTCATACTAATGGCTTTTGGAAGTAATTCTCTACTTTCAACATCCCTCATGCAGGTCCTTATTTTATTTTCCTTCATTTAACAGTTTTGTTTAAGCCTGGTGTTAGACAGCAAGAAATACATCAAGGCAAGCCTTCAGTCAGAGCACACTCCTCCTCCAGGGCTTGGGCAGACTCTGCTTGTGCTGTTCTGCCCACTTGTCTCCCCCTCAGGAGACCCAGACTCCCCCCATGACAGATTTGGGGGATAGCACACCACAGATTTCTCTTACAAACTCTCCAGGGTTCATAAGCTGCAGTGTTTCCACCAGCAGCAGGGCATGTTCTTCGCAGCCACAGCAGCCATCCCAAACAGAATTCAGACAAAATTCCTCCCAAAACACGAGGAATGAGATGAGGCATCCTGAGAAGCCTGGCACAGCACAGCTGCCAAGGCAGGCTGTGGTCTCTCATGTTAGTGGCAGATGACAGCTCACTTATTTGAACACAGACAAAGAAAAGTCTGCCACAGAGCAGTTCCTGCAGGACTGGAGGGAGGAAACAGCTGTCAACTATTTCTTGGATTACAGGGATAAACATATTTCTAGCAACAGCTTTAGGCTATGTAACTCTAAAATCCTGAATAGAATTCAAGGTATTCTTGTACCAGGAGAGGAGTCATATTAGAAGGCTTTATAGTCAAAAGCTTAAGTCTTCCCTGAAACAAGAAATGCATCTTCTGGCATTTTTACAGAACTCAGTAAGAGCCAAAATAAACAACAGCATCATTTTTTGAAAGAGAATACAGAGTATTCTAGAGGTTTATTGAGTCTTGCTTTATCTGGGAAAGAGACCAGAAGACACTGCCTGCCTTTGTTAAGCCCCTGAATGGATGTCTTAATCCAAATTTCAGCCTCATTGAGCAGAGTACAAATTAACTATCCAGAGGGAACTATATGAGAAAAACAGAAAGAATGAACCAACTCCACAGAGGTGAAGACTAAGCCTAGATGAGAAAATAACTTCCTTTGAAGAACTGGCTTTCTCATTCCCATACTTTGAGTGATCCTGCTGCATTGGAAGTGTAGAAATGTTTCACAGAACAAAAGAGGATGTAGCTTAATTTTCTCAACATGGCATTTAATCCTGTGGATAAAAGCCACCAAAATTTCTCAAAACTGGAAAGTTATGTATGGAAACAGAGCACTGAAAAGACTGGATCCAGAGAAAAGACAGACATTATGTTGAAGGATTTGTGTGTTATGTTTCCAGCTCTCTGAATGGGAATTCAGTGGCTTTAACCTCGAGGGAAGGAGCACAGGCCATTAAGACTAACAAGAAGAATGAACTAAGCTCAGTCAGTGAGTCATAGCCACTATGCAAACTCTGCTGTACATCTGTGTTTTCCCATGCTGCTCCAAATCCTTTCCTCACACCCTTGCAAAGGACAGAATGCCAAATATGAGCAGATCAAATTGTGGTTTTCCACCGTGGGGTTTTTTTCTTTTTTTTCAACATGAAAATGTTCCCAAACTGGGACTACTTAAAGAGGAACCAAATATCATCCCTGGGACTAAAACTCACTAAAATTTCCAGGTCCTTCAAACAGTCTCCAACCTGCAAAAATGAGCTTCCTTAGGGCTGGGCTGGAAATTCCAGGGGTAGATTTGGATAAAGAAAGCAAGTGGTCACTTTTAATACATCCCACCTGCTGTCCCAGCAGGCTGAGACATGAGCCCTGCTCACTGGAGGAGGCAGGAGGGAAGAGCCTGCTGGGTCTCTCATCAACTCAGAGCTCACTACAGGCTGTCAGCCTGACCAAAATTCAGCTCCTGGGGCACCCAAACCAAAGGCTCCCAGTTACATGTTACATTTAGAATTAGAAAATACATGGAGTAAATTTGTCTTCAAAAATGTAAGCATTGGAAAGGGCTTAAAGCCTGCTTGCTGACAGAGTGGAAGATATTAGTGGGAGGACATTAGCCACTGTCACTTTGGTGTCCAGTCCCACAAACAGGAACTGCTGTGCAGTGTGCAAGAGACACTTCTTCACTTCCCTCACCACAGCTGGGCTGTGAGCAGACCTCTCTTTGGCTGGGACAAACCAAGGATAAAGGTGAAGTACAGAGCACGGACAGCTTCCTTCTCTCCTGCCATGGACACACAAGAACCACTAAAGAGAGCTCCACAGCAGGGACATAGAGAGCAGCCTGGCTCCCAAGCCCTGCCTCCAAAGGGACATAGCACACCACCACAATCCCTCACTCCCTCTGTGCCCATTTGTGCTTCTTGCTCTCAGGACACACAGGTGACTGCAAACCACCAGCCTGTCCCCAGGGAACCTGGGCTGGGCCATGCTGGATACATTTTTGAAGGAGAGGAGACACCAGCACTCTTGCAGCCAGATGCTCTGAGCCCAAAGTGCTTGAGATAAGGCATTTATCAGGTGTCTGTGGGACAACAAGAGAAGAGAGCTCACCTGATTGGTCATAGGATGCCCATGCTAGGTTTTCTCCACATTTCCCATTAGCAGACTCGGAGCTGTGCTTGAGGACCCTCGTGGTGGCCAGTTCTTCTGCATACCTAACAAAGGAATCCACACAGTGGGTCAGGGACCACAGCTGCAATGAGAGAAAGGAGGAGGAACAGGAGGAAGAGAAGGATATGCAAGCAAGGAATTGTGCAGGAAGACGTTGTTTAAGTCAAGTTGCAAAGCCCTGAAGTCAGAGATGCTTTAAGGTTACATAGATTTATGGGTCAGACAAAGGAAAAACACATTTTCCCTGTCCTTCATGAGCATCTGTATAAATTCTGAGAAGGACCCAGAAGAAATCAAAGGGCAGATCCCCTTCCACCACATTTTGACCAGCACCGGGAAATCCACCAGCCACAGTTGCTGGTGGAAAGAGAAGTAGCTACAGCAACGCTACAGGTGTCACCTCCTGGCATTTCTAGGTCCCTCACAGGAATAAATTAAATGTTCTTAGTGAAAAAAACAGAGGTGAGGATTCTGTCAAAGGAAGCGTAAACCCCCTACATTTACAAATGAAAGTAAAAAAGTCAAATGCAAAAAAAGAGCAATGTACCAGGCAACAAGATGGAAGAGAAGGGGACCACATGGAAACTCTGAGGCAACAACTGTGTAAACCAGCACAGGGATAAGCAGCACAGTTTCTACAGAATTTGACGTGTGTGCAAATGTGGGTTGTGTTTTATTTTCTTAGAACAATAAGGTTAAGAAGAACTTCATGAGTAAAACAATTACTCTCTTTATTCAACACTGGAAAGGCTTCAGTACAGAAACAGGGAAATTGGAAAGACCGTTTGTTATTTCTTTTAGTGGCAACACAGAGAGTCATCAGGTCATAGATTTAAAATTCGAGTGAGACAAAGCACTTCTTCCACACTGCAGCAGAAGTCATCACCACAGGGCAATGCAGACACCAAAGCAGTGTGGGTTTGGAAAAGAGAGAGGCCAATTCTCAGTGTATGGATGTGGGGAGGAATCGTCACGGTATATTAAATAACTGCAACTAATAAATGAGGATACAACTTACTGCTTAGGAAATCCTAATTTCCAGGATAAATCTGTAATTTCCAGGAGAAGATAATGGAGGAAGGATCACATTTGTTTTGTCCTCCTGCTCCTTCCCTAATCATGAGTTACTGGCATCTGCCAAAGACACGAATTTTGTCCAGCTGAACGTTTTTACCCAAGCTAGTACTTCAGTCATTAGGTTCTAATTTCCTTCTGCCCTAATCCTCATACCAAAACAAACAAACAAAAAGAGTATTTAGATGTAGATCCATTAATTTAGAAATAATGAAAACTTGCCTGTTGTCAGTTTGCTAGATCCTGGGCTAGAGGACCTTTAGATGCTATCACTACAGTCTTGTTATTTTTCTCAGGATCCTCATATCCCAAGTTAGAGGCAAGACTGGGACAAAATATACATTGCAGATGGATGAAGCTGCCAGGAATTTGAGAGATTTGAGACAAAGGGTTATTAATCCACTCCAGCTCAGGCAGCTGAAAGCATGAGATTTTCATCTGAGATCATCACCTTGTGCTTCATTACAGTCAGAGATAAACAGACACCTGCTGAGGCTGACTCATCTCATGTTAAAGCAGGGATCCAACAGTCAATTCACCTAACCTATCACAATAACTGGACCTGAAAATAGTAAGAAACATACCATTTTCAACACATATAGAGAAGCACAAAAAAATACCCAGAGATACACCAAATACATACCAATAAAGGTATATCTCTATAGGATATACGCAAAGAAAATATGAAGTTCTTCTCTGAATTTAAGAATATGCAAAATCTGTCTTGACAAATATGAGATTTCTTAAATTTCATGTCTTTTGTTCAGACCAAGACATTTATTGTTCTTGCTATCAACCAATTTTACCAGTCTCTGAATATATCTTTCAATTCCTACAATTTAAGTCACACATCTCAGCCAAAGAGAGATTTCCTATTAATGTTCATCATAGCAGGGTGTCAGCTGAGACCAGAGAGGGCTGTGAGGAATTTCTGAAGGATCTAAAAATACCCAGCAAAGGCAACAGCACACTTAGAGATAAATGTGGAGCAGTGTAAACTTGATAGAACAATCTGAACTATTCATACAAGCTGGCTTGTTCAAACCAAGTGTTGCACTTTTGAGACCCTACAAGTGCCATTGACGAGTCAATGAAATCTCTTCCTCATCCTGAGTGTGAAAAACAGAAACAAAAAAAGCCCTTAGAAGAATAGAAGGAAAGCCCCAGCAGATTACAAAGGCTGGTGAATGAGTCACTGGCATTCCACCTCTTAGAAATACTGTATCCAGTTACAATGTGTCTCAAGGAAAAAAAGGGAAAACACGGATATTTTACTTGCTGCCAGAGGTGCACATGCCATGTGCATGGTGTGCTGCACAGCATAACACCTGGGAGAGATCTAGGAGTCAGGAGCCAGTGACATCTGTGTCCCATCATGCTGGGACAATAAATCAGGTTCTGGAAAGACTACAGCATCTCTGTCTCCCAGTCACCCAGCACAGAGAAATCCTCATGGTTGTGGTAGAATGCTAATGGGAGGAGATGTTATATCTAGAGTAGGGATCAAACTGCCCAACATTTAGTATAATTTATCTTCTGAATAGTTTAATGACCATGTACTACTTCAGTTATCTCTTTTGTACTGTGAGAATCAGCATAAAAATAATTGCAGATTTTTAAATGTACTTTTTGAAAAAGATTGCTGTAAAGGGAAGGGAATTAATCTGGTTATTGTAGCTACAGTAAAGAGGACAAGCAGTACTGGACTCAGATTTCTTGTAAGGAAGACTCAAGTCAGAGAGCAGGAAGATGGATTCACTGTATGTTAGACTGAGAAGTTGTGCAGTCTTCAACAATGGAGAAGAGCCAAGATGTTTCCTTCTTGACAGATCAGAGAACATATAATACTTTTGCTTTTGGGGCTGGAAGATAGATAAGTTGATCTGAAATTACTTCCTCCTGACTCCACTGATCTTAGACCAGCCACCACTTCTTACCATGGAAAAGTTTTTCTCTCTGTTTCAGCAGGAGAGGATATTCTCCTGCAGATGTCAATCCCTCATCTGGCAGAAGTGGTGGTGAAGCATGCTTTAGACAACTGCCCTGTGCAGAGGACACACACCAGTGCAGAGAGATGTAGCCCACATCTGGAAAAGGCTCCAAGAAGGATTTATACAGCTGTGACCACAGAAGTGTCCATGTGACCAGCTACTGCTACGTGATGGGGAAACAGGGGACAAAAGAGAGGAGTCCCTCACTTCTACTCAGAGAGTCTTCATTGGGTATCAGCATGTCAAAAGGCAAATATCTTTGCAGTAAACACAGTCAAACCTAACAGACAAAGGTGTCACAAATCTCATTAGAGAAAAGAAAGGACTGAACTCACTGTTGGGCTCCTCTGTTTAACTTCTTGCAGAGTTTTAATGGGGGAACTCCATGTTTCTTCCTGTAGTCATTGTGTGCTTTCAAGATTTCTTCAGCAAATTGTTTGGAAGCTGAAATCACATTAAAAAAAATTGGAGAGGTCTGTCAAATACAGACATTAGTGAAGACAGAAAAAGCATACCTTGTACCTAAGACACTGGTGCAGGCTGGACAGAAGGACACAAGAGTACCACCCTCATTACCTGGGAGCAGGATGAAATGAACAACTATTGACTTCCATCCAGAAACAAACTCTAACAGACACTCCCATTGGGAAGCTACAGACTCACCAAAGGCTGGAGAAAACTGTGATCCTTACTGCTTTCCTCAATAGCAAGGTGATTTAAGGTTAATTAATCAGTTTGTCAGTTTAAAACAGAAGTCAATTTGACTAACTTTCATTTTAAACTATCAGTGCACTGAATCACATTCCAATCTCAGAGTAAGAGACAAAAAAGTCCTTCAAGGAGGTGTATTAAAGTCCATGTATGCAAGAATTGTCTGTATTACTCAGGGCACCACCTAAAGAGAATGAAGATACTAAAACATTTTAGGTCTCTGCAAGTACTTTGAAACATGCACCATTTTTCTAATTCATTTTATACTACAAGTTCATAGAGTTCTGAAAATGCACCTTTATGGCTCAAGACAAATAAATGTTCATAAACAGCAAGTGGTAAGGAAAGAAATGAGTTCTAGGGATGACCTTTTCCCCTGTGCTAGAGTGTGTTCAGTTCCAAAGTACTGAGTTCCAAAGGCACTGCAAAGCTTTAACAGAGCTCATGTTTGTACTTTGGTAAACCTGGGACTTTGAGCAGCACAAGGCAAAGGACAAGCAATCAGTCACACCACAATTCACTTTGACAGTAATTTCATGTTACCTCCTTTTATGATTTCATTCATTTTCCCCAAGATTCACAGGGGGAAAATAAAATCTTTCCGTTGGTCACCCTGTGAAATTTGCTGCTTAATGAGGAATTTGGAGCCTGAAACAGGGACAGTAAGAAAGGTATAGGTAGTATCTTCAACACAGAAAGACAATTTTCACTTTATTTTGCTGAAGCTTCTGAACAGAGCAAGAGAAATCTTTAAGAATTTAACTCTGCTTTTCCTGTGATGTGGGTTGTTATATTTATTTGTGATTCATCAGCTTCATTTCTGAATATCCCAATTTGCATTTTCCTTGTAAGACGCTTCAGAAACCCAAAGAGACCTCATGACTAGAAAGTGTTTCCTGTTATTAACCTTAGATTTCTCAACTTCCTCTCACTACTTGGTCCTAACAACTAAAATCAATCATTCTCTGCTATATTAGCATTACTCTCTTCTGCTGCTTGCAATGATGCCCTTTCCCCACAACAGAGCTGTCAGTTTGCACACACTGCTCTCAGAACTTTTTCCTGAGGTGATTACCCAGCTCACTCTCATGCTTTAAGCTGTTCTTGGAGTTCTCTCCAGTTTCCTCAACAGCACTGGGGTAACACAGCAGCCTAAAATAATCTCAGTATCCAGTGCAAAGAAGAAATCCATTACAGTTTCATGCAGTACCTTTAATCTTTTGAACACAGTCTGAGGTTGGCTTGACTCTTTCCTGACCAAAGTGTCATTGTGGACGTATATCTAATATATTCTCCATAACATGCTTTCAGGTTCTCTTTTTTGGTATCAATCTGTTGGTATAACACAGCAGCCCTGTTGAGCAAGGTGACATCTGCCCACCACCTTCCTCCTCTTCAGTTTTGTGTATCACAAGCTGCACATCATCTAACAAAACAGGCACCTCCATTCTGGTATTCAGGCACACAAAACTCCTTTTTGCTGATGGACCTGTCCCATCACTCTTGTTACCATTGCTCACAGCTCAGTGATTGCACCAGGCCAGAGTCCTAAACCTCTCATCTGCTCTGTTATAGAGGCAGCCAGTTGCTACAGCATCTATCACAAGTCACTGAGGAAAGCAAGCCTACAGCAAACTCACCCCCTTCCCTGATGCAGGGGTCCAAGCCTCCAGCAAGAAAATGTTAAAACAGCCTACAAATTAAAGACATTGAAAAACACAGCTTTGAAATTTTCATCATGTACTCCAGACTTTGGGTTTTTTGCTTGAGACCATGCTAAACTCGTGGCTGTTATCACCTGGACTTAATACCCCACCCACTCAGCATTGAATAGTAGATAAACTACCTGACCCATAAGTATGGAAGTTTCTATTCAAATTATTTTCTCTCAACAACAGCAGCAAATTGAAATTTTAATAAAAAAAAAATAATCAACTGAAATACAGATTTTGTCAGTGCTCAATCCATCCATTAACAGAAATGGAGCTCTGTACTAACTTTCAGACCTACTAAGAGTAACAAGTCATGGACAAAGCTGAGCTGCCTCTAGCTACAAGCTGTCCCTGGAGAGCCTCCATCCTCCCCTTCCCTCAAAGGTGGCTGCTATAGAAATGCTTATCTCCTGTGACTCAAGCTCATGTGCTAACCACCTCCCTCTGCACAGCTTCTCCTGTGCCTGATGATGTGTGGAGAGGGACGCCCAACTGCCAGATATATTTCAGATGTTTCAGAAAGCATGTTAAGTTTTTCCATTTTATCAGTGTTCCATACACTGAGAAGCCAGGCATTAAAAATGAGAGTTAGTGGGAGTTTTCAGGCTCCCACCCTAGCAGGAACAGCTTCCCAAACAGCTGTGGAGACGTACTTCTTTCCCTTCCTGGAAGCTGCTTAAGCTGCTAGAAAAAAAATATTTTCTACTGCCAGGGAATTAAGTTTGGTCATGAATCATTACACAGCTTAATAAGTAAAACAACTAAAGGTATTAGATACAGTTGCTTGCTCCTCATTACTCAATTATTTACCTCTATTTTGTGTTCTTCTGGAACATTGGCTAAGATAATGGCAGCATATGATGATGAATTTCTAGGCTATGATGTGGTACAGAGCACACCTTACAACTATTGTGCTTCTGGACTTCAGTTTCATTGATCAACTTTGTGTGACAGGGAAAAAAGAAAGCAGAGGAATCTAAGTTGCCTTTCCCCATCACATTTGTTTTTCAGAGCATTCTATTTCTCTGTTATTACTGTCTCTAAACAGTGCCAATCTACTCAGTCTTTCTTGAAGTGAAGAGCTCTTCATGCCTGAATCCATACTGCCTCTTCTTAGAGCCCTGTCTTCCCCTGCAATTTCTGCCTTAGTTTGGACATCAAAACAGAGGTGAGCTACCCAAACATGTTCCACAACACGAGCTGCCCTGCATCACCTTTGCAGCTGTCAACTGCACCCTCTCCACTGGTCTTGCAGAGCTGGTAGCAGTGAATTGTTCCACAGAACACCAAATCCCTACACAGCAGAAGTGCTCTGGGCAGCCTTTACCTCAGCACTCAGGACACACAACATTACAGCAGGCACACACATGCCTGGCAAAACAGGCATACAGTTTTTTGCCTAAGCATCCACCCTGGTGGCTCAAAAATGAGCCCTATATCAATCTCTAGAGGTATTGTTTCTTCTCAGTGCTTTTTGGCCTATTGTTTATGGATTAACCTTCACTGGTAATGTTTTACTTTCCATAAAGACTAAGTTTTCCTATTTAGCCTTCAAATGATTAATATATAATGCTATCAACAAGAGAGAGTTGGGACTGTTCAGTCTAGAGAAGACAAAGCTTTGGGGAGACCTTAGTGTTGCCTCTACTTAAAGGTCTTACTACAAGAAAGACAGAGGCAGACAATTTATCAGGGCCTGTAGTGACAGGTCAAGGGGTAATAGGTTTAAAATAAAAGAAAGTAGATTCAGGCTAGATGTAAAGGAGAATTTTTGTGTGAAGGTGGTGAAACACTGGCACAGGCTGCCCAGAGAGGTGTTGAATAACCCATTCCTGGAAACATTCAGGGTCAGGGTGGATGGGGCTCTGAGCAACCTGATGTAGTTGTAGATACACCTGCTCTGGGGGTTGTATTAGAGGACCTTCAACAGTCTCTTTCAACCCAAATTGCCCAATGCTTCTATTAAAAAAACCTCATGCAGAATCCTACACAGAAGGGTACCATTATGTCTGTCTCAATCTCTCTTTGAAACATGAAAGAGGCCTCAAACTCTTCACCCAATGTGTGCACTACAAGTAAATTGAGATAACGACCCCACCTTTCAATCTTCCCCCAAAAATAAATAACTATAAATGTACTGATATAGTAACAGGACACTGCATGTTACTTCCATGCTACCCTTTTGGACCCAGAACTTGAGCAGAAAGAAACTGTCCTGCTTCCAGCCAGGACAGAGTTAATTTTTGCAGTAGCCAGGAGAGAGCACAGCTATGATCTGTAGATTTTTCTATACCACCTCACATCACTCTCCAGTAATGGGGGAAGGGGTCTCTTCCATGTCAAGGTAGTGTGGCAGGATCAGGTATTGTAGGCTCCCAGTGGTGCTGAGCATTCCCATATGAATTGCTCCCCTGCCTTGTACATTTTTCTGTTGCTGCTACTGCTTCAGCACTGCTTCCATGTTACTGTTTTCTTCCTGGTTCCACTAAATTGTTTCTCATTTCTCTTTCCAGTAAATTGTTCTTATCGCAACACATCTTTACCGTTGTTTCTCCCATTCTCCTCTCCAGCCACTCACAGGTAGGGAGAGAGCAGTGAACCATTTGGGGTGGTTTCAGTGGGAACAGCAAATTGGAGGATACTGTTCCTAAACCACAACAGAAGCCAAGTGCCAGAATACATGGAGAAGACACATGCAAAGTACACAGAAAACATGTAAAAGGTAATCAAGTAACTGTTTAAACACTGAGCTTAAAGCTCTGCTTTAAAACTGAAATCCCTTCAGTCTCCCTTGATTCTGCAGAATTGCTCTACTCTACCCTGAAAGCAGAAGTGGGTTGTGGAGTAAGAATGCAGCAAATACAGCTTTTAGTATGCCCAACAGGTCTGTGGGGGAAAAAATAATTAGAAGCTTTAGGGACCTGTAAAGTTATTACATTAAAAAGTCCTTTGTTACTGTCCCGGGTAACTGATACTTTTACTGTGACAGACTGCTCAAAGTATATTCACCAGCTGGAAACAAAATTCTCGAGTAAAAGACATCCCAGCCAGCTTCGAAAGACTCCATTTGCACCTATGGTCTTCTAAGAGAACTGACATTTATTATTAATCTCTATCCTCACTTGAAATGTGACTCTCTGGAAACCAGCCCTAGCTGAATCTTTCCCACTCTGAGAACAGCATTCCTTCTATGGAGAAGTGATGGATGTCTGACTGATATGAGAAATGTTAAGGAGACAGTTATGTTCTTCTGCACTTTGACTCAGCACTTTGGGTGGAAGCCACAAAAGTTTCAGGGTGGTCTCATGCTGGCTGGTGCCTGCAGCAACACAGGCAGTGAATGCTCCACACTTCTTTCTCCATGTATTTAACTGCATTTTCTTGCCCCCCATTTGGGACTGTAACATTTTCCAAGACTGGCCCTTAATGCTGTATGTCATTTGGGAAAATGGATCTGATGCTCCAATTCATGAATCATTTCCAGCCATAAAAGCTGATCTCCCTCAGTGTTAAACTCCTTTTTTCTCTAACAAAACTGGCTGATTGCTTGGAAATACACAGAAGAAATGAAACCATGTATACATCCTGGAGGAAAGGAAAGATAAAATCATACTATGTTTAGAAAGTATTGTATCCTGGGTGGGGTTTCCTTGTCTCCTTTTATACAATCAAGAATTCAATAAAGGGGCAAGGTCTTCATCCTATACAGTAGGCATTTATGAGAGACATCATAATTGTTGGTACATGATTTCCCTTCCAAACCAAATTATCTCATAACCTTACTAAAAGTTTGAAGAGAAAGTATTGCTTGTGGAAGTGAAAGGAATTGGGAGTTATAATTAGATACTAATTTTAAAGGGAGTAGTTTCCTGGAACATTCTTATGTTTGCTGCTCAAAATAGCTTTCCCTTCAGCTCAGGAGATCCTTCTTCAGGGAGCAGTTTCTGTGATGTTTCTCAGTATCCAGTTTTGCCTGAACTTTGCTCACACACCTGCTTATCACTGGAGTGAGCTTCAGGACAACAGTGAGATGTCTGAGGTAACAGGAGCTGGTGGACAAAGAGGCCACTTGTTTCAGTGTTTGGGCTGGTTCTACAGCAAACTGGCAACTTACTAACCTTGCATTACCTGTGCCACATGAAGTAACACACTCCTCCCCACCACACCCAATTTGGGGCCTGTGGCCTGAGAACGTGAAGCTGCCGATGCAACAAGGTTTCGATGACATTAGCCATGTCACTACTTGATTGCAAATCCTATTCCTGCTCTGATAGTCCTGATTACTTCCTCACTTAAGGCCTTTTATAAACAGCAAGGCAATTGACTGCCCTGATTAAAAAGGAACACCTGGTAAACTGGAGGCTGCACAGCTCTGAGAGGCAGCACAGCCTTCAGGGGTACAGGCATTTAAGAAACAAGCAGCACTAATCAGCAGCCTTGAGGTCTTGAAACCTTGAGAAGAAAGTTTTCACTTTCACAGGAGGCAAGGGTTTGAGGAGAAGTCCTTGGCTTGTAGCCCCTGTCTCCTCCAAACTGACCAACAAATGAGAACAAGAAGCAGTGACTCCCATGGAGTGTTCATCTTACATAAGGTTGGAACTGACTGCTCATCATCTCCAGTCCTGGCTTTGCATGAAAGACAGTCAAAAGTATTTATTCTTTTTATTACTATTCTGCCAGGCAGGACACCTGAATATTGTAATCATACCACACACCCACAGAGACAACCTTTGAAGGCAGCTAATGTGTATGCTGCTATCCCTTTGAAAAAGCCTAAGGAGACTCTCCCATCAGAAAGCCCTTCTATTCTTAAACCTAACTGCCACAGAATTCCTAGGGTTCATGCACCCTCAAATACAAAGCCACAAGTGACCTCCATGTGTCAGAACCACACTATGCAGGAGAAGTAATTCATGTAATCTTCTCCATCTCTTCTCTCCCCAACATTATATCTGCTTAGAGTTTACAATTACAGAAATTTATTGAAGAAAATAAGGCACAACCATATTCATTAATGAGTAACAACAGAAATCAGTTGTTTTGAGGAGTTGAAAACAAGTAATTGAATTGAAATGGAGTATTTTTTTCTGTCACCTATTCATATTTTGGATGATGCATGTTCTTATGTCCTGTGGATGGGCAGCACTAGACAGAACCTTGATTTTACCCAGTGCCAAGTTCATTTTACATAGTGCTGCTGGCTGTCTATGCCAACCAAAGTCTTTGGAAAGTGGAACATTTTGCAAAGAAGAACCAAAGAGAGACAGAAGAACTATCCCCTGTTTCCTGGGACACGCCCCTTCATTTTACACCTCTGCCATTCACGTTCCATCATGGTTTGGGGTAGGCAAACCTGAACTAGCTTTAATCTCACCAGCTCCAATATCCTCCCACCTTGCTTTTCTGCCAAGGACATCCAAGAGAGCTGTGCCAATGCCCAAAGTATGTTTACTTATGCACCTCCCCGAGGCATGGAAATGTGGCCACGCACATTTCTTCTGATCACTGATGTGTGTGAACCCACCTATCCAGAGGCCAAAGTCAGGCAGGGAGGCCTGACAGAAATCTTTCTTTACTCACATTTATAATCAATTACATCACCTCTTTCTCATCCCTCTGCTCAACAGGTTAACCTCCAGTTCTCATAAATCAAAATATTTTTAAAAAAAGGTATTTATTTCATAAAATCATAAAATAATAGAATGGTTTGGGTTGAAATGGACCTTTGAAGGTCATCTAGTCAAATCCTCCTGCAATGAGCAGGGACACCTTTAACTATAGCAAGTTGCTCAGAGCCCTATCCAACCTGACCTTGAACATTTCCAGGGATACATTAAATGATGTTTACAGTGGCCTAAACTGTCTTCCTACACAACACCCCAGACTCCTACTACCTCCTCACACCTGCTTGCACAGGAGCCAGTCCTGCACCAGTGAGATAGGGCACCCACACAGCCTCACCTCATCCCCCTCTGCAGGGCCACCCAGCCCAGCTCTGGCTGCTGTTCAGACCCTCACAGACTGGGCAGAACTTGCCTACATCTGCCTGTAAAAACACAACAGAGATATGCTCCAACTTATCTTTCAGAGAACAGCATGGCCTCTACAGAAAGAGAGATCTGACATAGCCTTCTGGCCTGATGAGATAAGTAATAAACAACAAAAGGCTTAAAATCAAAATGCTTGTTTTCTCATACTTTTTGTTCCTGCACGTAGAGCAGCAACAGATGCAAATTCAAACCCAGGCAAGATAGACACAACCAACTGTACTGATGGAAAATGCAGGGTTTGAATGTCTCCAGTAATAAAATGTGATGGTCTGTAGTAACTACCTTATTCTTCCCCTGTCCTTCACACTTGTTTTGGTATTTATCTGCCTTGAACATGAGGAGCTAAGGATATAATCTAGCAGTCGACAGGAGCAACCACTGTTGCATGGGGTGGCTGCTGCATTCTCCTCTTCTCCCCCAGCAAAACCCTGATGGTTCAACAGACAGGTAAAAATTTGGCCCAGAAAACTGCCAAAGCCTGACACATTCCTGGAAGACTTTTCTTTATCTGCTATTTATTGAACATGAACCCATCAATCAATGTCTTCTGCACGCAAAAATTGGAAATGTGGGTTATGAATTGAATTAACTTTGGTTTTGAAATGTTCTTTTCCCACCACACCTACAGTTCACTTCTGGTGTAAAGAAAAAGACAGAAACTTCTGTTGGCAAGTTCTGCAAATGTCCCAGTGTTACCAAATACAAAAGCTCAGTTTCTAGCAGTTCAGAACAGTCCATCTTCCCTATCCCCACAAGTCCTGTAAAAGCAGCCAGCACAACTCTCTGTCATTTTGGCAGCTTGGGAGTATCTCAGTTCCCAAAAGCATTCTCTAGTATGCCTGTACTTTTGTCATGGCCTGCCACGGCTGTCTCTTACCAGGATGCTGAAGTACAAGTCAGCAATTCAGCTGAAGATACAGCTCAATCTGCAGAAAACACAACACTGTATTTTTTACTGTATCCTGAAGATGTATCTTAAGAGTTAAAAACCAGCACATGCTTCTAAACGTGATTAAAAACAGCATGGAAAACTGCACTGAGTCTGGTTCCTGTCTCTTTTCCTTTTGTCAAAACCCTTTCTCAGCCCCTCGGTTTTTTTGTGGATTTTTTTTGTACTGACTCAACATGGGTAACTCCCAGCCCTTTCTCTGAAGTCCCACCCACATTTGCAGAAGGGGGGAAGAAAAAGGAAAACCAGCAGAAAAATAAAACCAAACTATAAAAAGAGAACCAAATTCTGTAAAATGATAGCAGTATTTACCGAGCCCGACCTTGACTTTGACACCATCTGCACTCACTTCTGCCAGAATAAAGAGGGCTATTCCCCCGCAGGGAGCAAGCGGGGCAAACTCCCTTCCCCCACGATGTTGAACCCGGGGGCAAGCAGAAGAAACGAGACTTTTAGCAGCCTTTCCTAGCCCATCCCAGCCTTCCCAGAGACTCCCACCGCTCAGCAGAAATCCACGTGCTCCAGAGCGGAGGAGTGGAGCTTGCAGCCAGCTGCTTTCCCGAGCCCCGCCTGCAGCTGCTGGCAGGGATGGGTGTCCCCTGTGGCGGGCTCAGAGCCCTGCCAGCCTCAGCAACAGGGCAACGAAGAGCTGCCAGCTCACCGGCCCCTCCTTTCCTGCAGAATACTCATCCTGGCTCTTTGGTTAGAGCTCGCTGGGATCTGTGGGGAGGGCTGCCTGCACCCCCCACTCATCCAAATGCTGTCTGGAAAGAGAAGACCTGGGGGAAGGCAGAGAGGGTCTCCGTGTTTGGCTTAAGTGTTTGCAGGAGTTGTGACCAGGGGAGGCATTCCTCTAACCCTGAAAAGGAAGTTTCAGGATGAATTTGGTTTCAGCAGCCTGCAGCTTCCAAGGAAGAAAGCTGAGTCAGAGGTGCCGATGCTTTCGACACTCAGCTCTACCCAGCAGAGCAAACAATGCCAAGTCTCTAGCTCGGACATTGGAACGAACTTTGCTTCAAATAAAATCTAGCAACTAGTAATACAACATTATTGGAGAGTTTTTAATCGAAGAACTGAAGTTTTCAACAGCAGGCTTTCTTCATGTGGGGGTACTTAGACCTCAAGACAGATTTAGCAAAACCAAAAAGTTAAAGAAACTGCTCATTTATATTAAAGTAGTGGCCACACTTTTCATGAATTCAAGCATCATTAAGTGAAGCCTTCAGGTAATCTCTGCCTTAATCTTTCTGACCCAGGAGAGGAGCAAGGAGTCTGTTTTGAGGTCAGACAGATGACAACCTGTTACCTGTTCATGTACCCGAGTACAGAGAAACTTCCTTGCATCACACCTCAAGAATACTAGAGAGGGAACACGAGGTACTTCACACAAAATACAGAGGAAGCTGTACTCTGTAAACCAGCTGCTCTCCCCATTCAAAGGCAAACCACAGTGAATGATCTCAGACAGGAATTTGAAGACTTCAGTGCACTAGAAAGGGCAGATGGGATTTAGTCAATAAAGCAATTGTCAGGACAGGATCTCAGTTTTATGATTCATCTAAAAATATTGCACACAGCTCAAAGACAATAACCTGGACCTAGTTTAACATTGATCTGAAAAGCGTAACACAAGTGACAAAATATTTTTAACAGGTACTTAGTTCTCAAGTTCTATTTGTATAACCACTCAGGGATGCAAACATTACCCAAGCCTTGGCAAAGGGAGTTTCTGGTCTGTCATTGTTCCTAAGTTTGTAAAAATCAACTAGTGCACAGCAATAAATGTGTAGAAAAAAAACAAAGACAGTAATTGCCTTATGACTGTTTTAGCAATTTGCATGTTTAAAACAAACAAAAGGAGACTTTTGTTCCTTTGGGGACTGGGAGGTGTGCAGTGGAGGATCTCTACTGCTCGTGCCCAGTGTGCTTTGCTAATGTAATGTACAGGCACTACACTTACCTGGCATTTGTACTTTTTATGTTGTTAGCATGGGAAGTGCTGAACTTGGTACTTCACAGCAACTACACTTATTTAAATTGTTATAAGGTTATTTATCCCAATCCAGTTGCCAGGATATGAGGCCAAACCCATCCAGCTGGACTTTGCCAAAAGAAGGTGGTTTGCCCGGACTGGGTGTCATACCAGTAAGCCCTTTACAGTCACATTTGCAAAACAGCTCTGATCTCATCTAGGAAACTGACCTTTAAAGAAATAGGAAAAGAAACCCCAATACACATATGCTGAGGCCCTTTAAAGTGTTACTCACACAAAGATTTTCCTTAAGTTTCTCTAAAGAGGCCTGAAGAGAAAAACTCTGAAGAGTTTTGAGTTAATCAAGTACTAGAGTTTGCTGAGCATGTCCCCATATGTGCTGTTTGCACACAGGACAGACAGACAACACCACCTATGCAAGATTTGTCACAGAAACAAAGCCCTAAGACAAGAACAAAAAATCCCATTCAGTTTCACAGCCGTTTCAGAAATTCAGGACAGTTTTTCAGTCATGGCTTTAACGGGACCAAGGTGGAGAAAAGCCGGAGCATTGAGCTCTCCTCTCTTAAGGGCTCCTTGGCAGCTTTGGAGAAGTCTCTCCCAGCCCAAACTGAGCAGGACACACACACAGCCAGCAGCAGTGGGGAAAGAACCAACAGCAGGCAGCAGCAGCAGGGTAAAGGCTTGAAGAGTATTTGCACAGCTGGGGAGAGACTGACGAGCTGAGCAAGGCTGTCCCCAGTTAAATGGTAACCAAATCTTACATCTAAATCCTTCCGACAGGAAGGGTGATAAAGCTTACCCCCCTCGAAGCATCCTGCTGCTTATCTGCAAGGCTGCTAAGTTTTGTCAGACAGCAAGACACAAAATAACTTTAAAGCCACAGGATTCATAGTCATTTTTTACAGCGAAGCAAAAGTACTTTAGGTTACAAAATATAAACTGTACAAGAAATACAACTACTTCTACACTGTGCAGGCTGAGGAGGGGGGTCGCTTTTCTTTTTTTGTCAATCGAACCCTCTGTCAGAGAGAAAGCTCCTCCCAGGCTGTACCATGCACAAATGAAAGCAGCTTTTTCCGAGGAAAGCCACAGAACGCTTTAGCAACGCTTTCCAAGCACAAAACCAGGCACGGACTTTGTGCGAACACACAGCCAACTGCACGAAGGCTTTGCTCACCTGATTTCCCCATGGCCAAGCGCGGTTCGATTTTTTTTTTTTTTTTTT